>JACEFZ010024460.1:0-12398 GCA_014155875.1 Cepaea nemoralis | reverse complement strand
GATAAACCTCTAGTGACCTACAGATTAGTGTCTGCACAGGGGAGATAAACCTCTAGCGACCTACAGATAGTGTCTGCACAGAGGGAGATAAACCTCTAGTGACCTACAGATAGTGTCAGCACAGAGGGAGATAAACCTCTAGCGCCCTACAGATAGTGTCTGCACAGGGGGAGATAAACCTCTAGTGACCTACAGATAGTGTCAGCATGGGGGAGATAAACCTCTAGTGACCTACAGATTAGTGTCTGCACAGGGGGAGATAAACCTCCAGTGACCTACAGATAGTGTCAGCATGGGGGAGATAAACCTCTAGTGACCTACAGATAGTGTCAGCATGGGGGAGATAAACCTCTAGTGACCTACAGATAGTGTCTGCACAGGGGGAGATAAACCTCTAGTGACCTACAGTTAGTGTCTGCACAGGGGGAGATAAACCTCTAGTGACCTACAGTTAGTGTCTGCACAGGGGGAGATAAACCTCTAGTGACCTACAGATAGTGTCTGCACAGGGGGAGATAAACCTCTAGTGACCTACAGATAGTGTCTGCACAGGGGAGATAAACCTCTAGTGACCTACAGATAGTGTCTGCACAGGGGGAGATAAACCTCTAGTGACCTACAGATAGTGTCTGCACAGGGGGAGATAAACCTCTAGTGACCTACAGATAGTGTCTGCACAGGGGGAGATAAACCTCTAGTGACCTACAGATAGTGTCTGCACAGGGGGAGATAAACCTCTAGTGACCTACAGATAGTGTCAGCATGGGGGAGATAAACCTCTAGTGACCTACAGATAGTGTCAGCATGGGGGAGATAAACCTCTAGTGACCTACAGATAGTGTCAGCACAGGGGGAGATAAACCTCTAGTGACCTACAGATAGTGTCTGCACAGGGGGAGATAAACCTCTAGTGACCTACAGTTAGTGTCTGCACAGGGGGAGATAAACCTCTAGTGACCTACAGTTAGTGTCTGCACAGGGGGAGATAAACCTCTAGTGACCTACAGATAGTGTCTGCACAGGGGGAGATAAACCTCTAGTGACCTACAGATAGTGTCTGCACAGGGGGAGATAAACCTCTAGTGACCTACAGATAGTGTCTGCACAGGGGGAGATAAACCTCTAGTGACCTACAGTTAGTGTCTGCACAGGGGGAGATAAACCTCTAGCGACCTATGGTGCCCTACAGGTAGGAACATATTTCATTCTATTGCCAGCGGGAATCGAATCACACACCATTGATTTGGCAAGCGCGAACCCTAACCGATATAATACCCACGGCTGCAAGCGTGACCTTCTGTCTATCTTTTAAAGACGGCCTGCAGTCGTGGTATAATCAGGACTAAAGTGGAGGTTATAGTTATAGCAGTGCTAGATATTATTAGAAACCAGCAAGTTAAATGGTTCGGTTATGTAACTAGGTTACCAACTAACAGTATACCACAACAAGCAATGATGAACCGCATGGAACCAGAAGATTAGACCGACCATGTAAACATGGACAGAGGGAATAAAAGAGTCAAGGGGAATGTCGATATATGAAGCCCATAAACAGACACTCCCCAGCTGTTAATGCTTCAACTGGACACAGCAAGGTACAAGATGACATGAGATGACGATGATGCAGGCGTGCCCATGTACACGCACCAAGTAACCCCAGAGAGCAAACTGCGGCGACAAACGAAGCCGTGGAGCGCACCTCTCCCAGTATCCCAGAAACCCACACCGTTTACAGACTGACCCCAGGAGACCCACGTTGATGGCGTCACTAGCGGCTAATCAAAACCAGCAACGGTCATTCTGGGCACGGAGCATTTCCC
Organism: Cepaea nemoralis; assembly: GCA_014155875.1. Taxonomy (NCBI): domain Eukaryota; kingdom Metazoa; phylum Mollusca; class Gastropoda; order Stylommatophora; family Helicidae; genus Cepaea; species Cepaea nemoralis. Next base: position 10,578 of record JACEFZ010024460.1, on the reverse strand, counting down.
AGAAGACCGCCGTACACTGGTGGAGTGGACAAACAGTTGTCGAAATAGAAGCGACCTTGCACTGATTTGACCTTTGTTACGTCACAAGTAACCCGAACACGAACTGGCCTGTTGGGCGAGGGGTGTATAGAATAGAAACACGCAAGATTCCGTTTCTCACAGAGAGAGGGGCAAATTATATATCAATCAAGTGCCGTCTCCACAATGAAGGTTAGCTACAATGGATCTCCAATACTGTCTTGTCTCTCGCCCTGACTGTACATTCTGTCAGATTGATGTTCGTCCATCTCTTGATGTTGTCTTCCCACTTGTATCGTTGTCTACCTCTTGCTTGCTTGCCCTCAACCTTGACCCCCCCCCCACGGCGGTGTTTTATAAAACAGTTATGTCTTGTAACGTGGCAAAAATAGTTCACTTGCTTATTTTTTTTTAAAATTTCGTTCACCAACTCTCTTTTCATTCCTTCTTTTTCTAGAACCTTTGCATTTGATTGTTTTTGTTTCCATAAAATACGACCTATTCTTCTGTATATCCACATTTCCAGGGCTTTTGTTTGGGTTTCTAACTGCTTGTTTAATGTCCAGGTTTCCGCGCCACTATAGTAGTAGTTGAATATACATAACCGCTTAAAAAATATATCAGTTTATTCTGATTAACAGTGCAATATACATAACATTTGACAATTCTCATTTTTGATGCGTTGTTACCCTCTCCAGATTTTAACACCGATTTCATGCTGTTGAAAGCATTTTTGGCCATTCCTATTCTCTCTTTGATTTCTATTTCACTTCTGCTATCATCTGTTATTATATGTCCAAGATAGGAGAAACGTGTTACTTGTTCTAGTATCTTCCCGTTTACTGTGATGTTCATTGATGATCTCTCAATTCCACTGCTAACTATCATAGTTTTCGTTGTTTGGATGTTAATATCTAAACCACATGCTGCACTATGCCTTTTTACTTGTTCCGCTGTTTTATACCTCTTGCTCGCTTTCTACCAGTAACACGATATCGTCAGCATAACTAAGCAGGATCATTCCAGGCAGTTCGACTTGTTTAAACATTCTTTCTGTGTATAGGTTGTAGAGGCTTGGGAGACAACTCGCATCTCTGCCGTAATCCTCTCTTATCTCTATGGGCGATGACAAGTTATTTCTCCTTATCTAATAATTATTTCTAATATATATATATATATATATATATATATATATATATATATATATATATATATATATATATATATATATATATATATATATATATATATATAAAAGAGACTGTATGTATGTCCGTTCTTTCTGCGTTCGCGAACGGTCATCCGATTGAGATGAAATTTTCTACACGGTTTCTTTTCATTCCTGTGCAACTTTCTGTCATAATTTTTTAGTTTTTTTTTCGGCTACTTACTTACTAATATTTAATATTTCATTTTTCATTATAATTTCTATATAGCAAGGGGATTTAACTCTAGAAAAGTTATTTCAAGGGGCATAACTTTTAATAACATTTCTATATACTTTATAGTCATATTGTTGCATCGTTTTCACAGATTTATAAACTCTTTGTCTATAGTTATTTACAGGCATATGAGTTATACCGACTTCCGGTTTCAAGATGGCGACGGACGGTCGTGTTGTTTTGTGTTCGTTAACTTTTTCGCGTAGGGGATGGATTTATTCATCTCTTGCGTGTATTTGGTGTGCCAGGATGTAAAACCAGGAGTTTCTACTCAAGATCTGCGCGGGTGCTACGGAGTTCGTGCATCGAGCGAAGCCATCCTTGAGTGAATTTTCAGCAGCGTGTGTGGTTCTAAGCAGTCTGTGTTTACGTTTTTTCAACATGGCGGAAGAACGTGTTTTTTCCGAGCGGTCAGCAGTCAACATAACGAAGCGGCGTGGTAGCCGTGCAGGGACAAAGAAGCAAGGTAAGCGCGGTGGTTTGAGACGTTTTAGACTCAAGTGTCACCGTCTAGGACTCAGGAACATCCGTATTCTATATTGGAACTGTGCCAGTGTAAAACAACGGGGCTCTATTTTAGAAACCCTAGTTTACAGGAACGACATTGTAGCACTCCAGGAGACGAGACTGGGCGATCAGCTACTCCGAATTGCCGGCTTCAAATGTTTCTACAACAGACGACATCTGGGAACGGCGATTCTCGTTCGCGACAGCATGGTGGCGTCAGAGCTAGACATGTCCAGTTGGGACAGTGACGATATACAAATACAGGCGTTGAGAGTTCATTCCAGTATACCATTCGTGTTGGTTAATGTTTATGCCCGCAATGCGAGAATAGACGCCCAGAAGTGGCAGTGCTTAAGTGGCATATTAGGCCACGAGAGAAATGTTATTTTCTGTGGTGACTTCAACGCTAAAGGCAGATCACGGGGAAACACTTCCTCCAATACACAAGGGGAGGAGCTAGAGACTGCACTGGAAACCATCGACCTGGTTTGTATCAACAGTGGCTGTGTCACCAGGACAGCAAGGAGAGATGCACACAAAAGTAAGCTATTTAAAAAAACTGGTCAAGGTGGTTAAAAGCGAAAAATGGGCAGAGGTGTGTCAAAGAGTAAGCACAGACAAGTCACTGAAATTGTTCTGGCGACTACATAAAAGCATGAGTGGTGTAGTCAAGAATAAGAGCATTTCAGACTTCCAAGGTGCTGACCTCACCTGGCAGAGGACTGACGAGGACAAGGGCAAAGCCCTCTTTGAACGCTACCTTGAGCAGGGCAACCAGACAGACATGGGAGGCCGAAATCTGGCCAAGGAGGTCACCTCAGACAGATGCAAGGCCCAGAACACTTCGGAGGAAGACACAGTGACAGTGAAAGAAATCAAGGCTGTGCTTCGACGATCAAATAACAGTGCTCCAGGTCCTGATGGCATAAGATACAACGACATAAATAGGTGTACCGACAATGAGCTAGAGAAACTAGCAGACATGTACAACAACAGTATAGGGAGTGCTAGCATCAAGGAGGAATGGTTACACAGCTATCTGATTCCCTTGCCGAAGCCTGACAAAGACCACAAAAAAATTCAGGGATATCGAATTATAACCATGCAGAATACAATAGGCAAGCTGCTGGAGAAGGTAATTGCCAGGAAAATATCAAGCCAACTAGAGAGGCAAGGTGTTTTCCCACCTACCCTGGGTGGGTACCGTCCAAAAAGAGAAACCTGGACCAATGCAGCAGTCTTTGCCCATGATGTCTATGAAGGTTTCCACTCAGGCACTGAAACCGTTGCTGCAGCGATTGATCTTGAGGACGCATACAACAGAGTACCACTGGATTTTTTAATGTTTCAGCTTCTTGAACTAAACGTAAGTCCATTCCTCCTTAGTTGGATCGCTGCAGCCCTCTACCAACGGAAAGTAGTTTTTAGATGTGGCAGTTGGACTTCGGAACCAACAACAATATATCCTGGCCTACCACAGGGATCACCATTATCTCCGGTACTGTTCAACGCCTACACAGTGAGAATCACCAGTGAGCAGATCACTGGACCTGGCAGGACATTGTCATATGCCGATGATGTTTTAGTGTATCGTCAGGGTAAGGATAGAGAGGAGGTTGCTGTGGAACTACAAACCGAACTCAATCGCATAAGTACTTGGTGTGATGAAGCTGGGGCAATGGTCAACCCAACAAAGGCAACAGTGACTTGGTTCTCGTTGAATAATCATATTGTCAACAATCCAACACCAACTGTAATGCTGTGTTCAGAGACGGTGGAAAGAACGCAGGCAATGAATTACCTGGGGATACGGTTTGATCGAAGCCTTGCTTATAATGTGCACATAGACCAGGTGATAACAAAGGCCAAGCGGGGTTTGGCAGCGATGCGGGTGATGGCGGCAGCAAACTGTGAGCAGCGCCATCTATGTCTTCTGTACGAGGGGCTGGTCATGTCTGTTTTGGAGTATGCAATGGCAATCCTGACTCTCAGCCATAAGCAGATAGAAAGGATGGAAAGGATACAGAATGAAGCTATGCGCATTATTCTTGGATGTACAAGAGATACAGCATGCAGGGCGATGCGCTACCTTCTTGATTTTCCAACCATTGAAGAGAGAATACAAGTTTGCAGGGCACGCGCCTACCTCAGAATTAACGCAAACACACAACATCCACTGCATAGTGAAATTAGGAAGGTGAAGGGCAGCAGGTTAAAAAGAGGACGGTCGTGGATGGGTCAAGCCGAAGACATTCTTCAACAGGTGTGTTCACTTGAGGACTTAGAACCTGGCGAGGAGTGGGTGCAAGTGCCAACAGACTTCTGCACATCCTTTTCAGTTTGCATCCAACTAGATAGAAAATGCAGACAAGAAAATCCGGCTGCTGTTGAGGCTGAAGTACAAGCGTTGATTTTCGAGAATTCGCTAGACGGTGACGCGGTCATCTACACAGATGGGTCGGTCGTCCGACATGTGAGAAGCTCATGGGCCTTTACAGCTCGGGCCGGAGGGAGAATTGTGAAGGAGGACTCTGGTGCTTTCACTGAAACCACAAGTAGCCTGACCATGGAAGTCATGGCAGTAAGTAAAGCAATAACATGGCTCGAGACACAGACATTCACTAGGGCTTGTTTCCTTAGCGACTCAATGAACATGATCAAGAGGATAGAGGAGGGGTCGATCCGAAGAGAATGGCTGCTGCCTCTGAAGCGGTCTCGGCTGGCAAAGATTAGTTTCATCTTCGTGCCAGGTCATACGGGAGTACAAGGAAATGAGCGGGCTGACAAGCTCGCAGGTGAGGCTACTGTGGAGGGCGGACGCGCCATGGACCAGGCTGACATTCTGAATGCTCTACGAGAAGTGAGACTTTTGCGAGAACCAAGTGATGACTGTGAATCTACAACAATGGCCAGACTGCGAGGAGCAGCAAATTAAAAGAGGGGTGGCCAAACAAGAACACTACGCGGGAAGCCAAAGAAGATTGATAAACCAACACAGAACTGGCGTCGTTAGCCGCTACACGCTGCGGGATTTGCTGAGGAGGGGATCCGAGCACTTATGGACTGAATGGTTCGATGTGCAACGAGGATGATCTGTCGACTAACTAACTAACTAACTAACTAACATATGAGTTATAATAAATAATGATATAATCTTTAAGACATTTTCAAAGTTTTCATAAAAATAATGCATAACATTGTAACTCATCTTTTTATGCTTAAATAAGTTATCTACAGTCATGTAGGGGATTAAAAACAGTATTCATTAAAAAAATAATGGATGGTGTGTGGAAGGACATTCTTTTAAGTTACTGTGCGCCAGGAGCTGGGCGAAGCCACGCCGGGTCACATAGATTGACAGACAGATAGTCGGGAACGGGAGCTTATATGACTACTTATATGAATTAAATGAGATGCTCCCCACCAGGGACTGGGTGAAGCCGGGCCGGCTCAGACAGACAGATAGACAGACAGACAGATAGTCGGGAACGGGAGCTTATATGACTACGTATATGAATTAAATGAGATGCTCCTCACCAGGGACTGGGTGAAGCCGGGCCAGACAGATAGTCGGGAACGGGAGCTTATATGACTACTTATATGAATTAAATGAGATGCTCCCCACCAGGGACTGGGTGAAGCCGGGCCGGCTCAGACAGACAGACAGACAGACAGATAGTCGGGAACGGGAGCTTATATGACTACGTATATGAATTAAATGAGATGCTCTCACCAGGGACTGGGTGAAGCCGGGCCAGACAGATAGTCGGGAACGGGAGCTTATATGACTACTTATATGAATTAAATGAGATGCTCCCCACCAGGGACTGGGTGAAGCCGGGCCGGCTCAGACAGACAGACAGACAGACAGATAGTCGGGAACGGGAGCTTATATGACTACGTATATGAATTAAATGAGATGCTCCCCACCAGGGACTGGGTGAAGCCGGGCCGGGTCAGACAGATAGTCGGGAACGGGAGCTTATATGACTACTTATATGAATTAAATGAGATGCTCCCCACCAGGGACTGGGTGAAGCCGGGCCGGGCCAGCTAGACAAACAGACAGACAGACAAACAAGCAGACAGATAGACAGACTGATAGATAGATAGATCCCCTCCAGGGACTGGGCGAAGCCGGGCCGGGTCAGCTAGTGTATATATATATATATATATATATATATATATATATATATATATATATATATATATATATATATATATATATATATATATATATATATATATGTGACAATGTGTGTCCGTATGTTCTTTATGCGTTCGCGAACGGTCCATCCGATTGAGATGAAATTTTCTACATGTGTTCTTCTCATTCCCGTGCAGCCAACTGGCATAGTTTGTTAGTGTACAAACAGTTATTTACGTGATAAAAATTTAATTTTTTAATTTACATTATAATTAATATATAGCGAGGGGACTTAACTTAAGAAAAGTTATATCAAGGGACATAAATTTTAGTAGCATTGCTATATCTATCTATATATAATTGTTGCATTTTTATCAAAGCTTTATAAAATGTTTATCTACAGTTATCTACAGGCATATGCGTTATAATATATAATGATAACATCTTTAAGGCATTTTTAAAGTTTTCATAAACATAATGCATCTATTTTAAATGCGTGAAAATTTTCTATCTCATCTTTTTATTTTTCTTCAACAGCACATTATATGAGTTACTCTTCTAATGTTTGTTTCTTCTATGTAATGTAATAGTTTTGTTTTTTCTTAAAATTCAGCACAACATCAACAAAACGAACAACGCGGAATACAATTTGAACAACAGCCCACACAACAAGAAAAACAACAAACGGATATGCCAACAGACAATCAAGAAAACTACATTATGGAAACGCAAACAGAAGAACCCTTTATAACTGTTTTCCACTCCAAAACCAGAAAAAGACAACTACGAGGATTAAGTCCAAACTCAACAAGCAGTACTAAGGAATAAGAAGAAGAAAACTCACCAAACAAATCAGCGCCAAAAAGAAGGAAAGAAAAACCGAAAATACTGACGAAACCATCAGCAACGACACCTTTGATGATAAAACTAAATCAGAATTGACATCTAAGAACACTACTGACACTGACACTGACACTGACACTGACACCGAAGAAGATGGCCTACTGTTTTAACATCTACAATCAGATCATGTCTGCACCAAGACAACAAGAAAGAAAAAATAACTATCTCAACTAGACAAGCTCGTTCGTCTCTGATGTTTTTTAATTACTGTTAGTCAACAATATCATTTGCTTGTTTTGATTAATTTGATGACTAATAATATTATTATTATTAGTCTGAGCATTTCAGGTGTACGCACAAAACAAAAACACATCGTCACACTCATAAACAAATACAAACCCAACTTCATTCTCCTACAAGAAACAAACATATGCGAATACACACACGCAAAGCAAGTCACTACACAATTAGGGCTCAGACACTCATGCTTCAGCCTGTCGACACATCGTATGGGTTCTGGAACCGCCATACTGCAGACTTCAGACAAATGGGAAATTACTGGCACACACAAGGACGACCAAAGAGACATTACCATCATACACGTTAGAAACAACACATACACACACACACACACACACACACACACACACACACACACACACACACATACGCTTTAGTCAACATACATGCCCCAGCAAATTACAGCTACCAACCACAATTCTTCGAACACTTAGAAAACCTATTAGCACAGACATTCAGAGGGAGGCATGTTGTTTTAGCAGGTGATTTTAATTGTTGTTTAGCTTCGGCTGACATAATAGGCGGGGAAGTGAAAACGCAGTTAAGAAGCGCTGGCCGAGACGACATGAATCAACTCGATACATTGCAATACATAATTGACACACATAACCTAGTAGACACATTCAGGCACAAGCACCCCAACAGTCACGATACAATGCACAGAAACCATGCACATAACAGATCATCTTGGTCAGATAGAATATACGTACCAACAACACACCACATAACACAAACTAAACACCTACAAAAAACTCTCCAGTATACAGACCACAAAGCAATACTAGCACACATCACTATAAATAACAAACCCATACAGCCTTTCACACGATCACCACACTGGACATTTAACAACAGATTACTCCAAAACACAGAATATATACAATATATGACAGACCTGATACATTCATACACTGATAGTATACCAACTGACAGCATTAGACAATACTGGGACTTACTGAAAAACACAATACGGAGCAGGACACAACAACTAGCATCCATCATACACAAGCGTAGACTACAACAAGAACAGATCATACAAACAGCAATACATTTAACAAAGCAAACCGACAGAAACTCACCATTAGAAATGCAACTGGAACAACACCAACAGCACAGATACCTGGGTGCACTAATTAGAACAAAACTCAACACCATCACACAAGAGACACCCAGCAAACAATACATGGCAATATAACAAAACATACAGCGTAGCAAACAGATAAACACGATAATAGACATGCAAGGAATCAAACAAACAGAAACCACACGTATAACACAAGCATTCCAGCAATACTATACACACTTATTTACAGCAGAGACAGTAAACACACAAATACAAGATAGCTTCTTACAATATTAAAAAAAAGAGATATCAGACAAAGAGATATTGGACACACAATTGACATTATAAAACATAACACATGCACTTAGTAAAATGAACAAAGACAAGACACCAGGACCAGACGGATTAACAGTAGAATTCTATCAATAATTCTTTCCTATCTTAGGTAACCTTCTTCTAAAAGTCTATCAAGAAGCCTTTGACAAACAAGAACTCCCTGATAGTTGCAACATATCTTATATAACACTTATACACAAAGCAAAGACAGACAAGACACAACTGAAAAATTACAGACCAATTTCCCTTCTTAACACAGATTACAAAATTCTGGCCAAATCACTAGCACACAAAATCATACAATTCCTACCAAAACTAGTACACCCAAACCAGCAATGTAGTGTACAGCACAGGAATATACAAAACCACACACACCTCATTAGAGACATTATAACGTACACACACCAGAAAGACTGTCAATCCTCCCTCTTGTCGTTGGACCAAGAGAAGGCCTTTGACAGAATCGCATCGCACACTCCTATTTGCACAAAACCGTAGAACACTGCAATATAGGACAGTACTACAGAAAGTGGATACAGATTTCGTATAACAACCCTGAAAGCAAAGTCTTAGTGAACCATTCACTGAATGCTAGCTTCAGGCTGACAAGATCTGCAAGACAAGGGTGCCCACTATCACCACTTCTGTATATACTAACACTAGAGCCATTATTAGAAAAGATCAGACAAGATACCAGCATTAAAGGCACATTCATACGGGGAATAGGAGAGCAAAAGGTCATTGCTTATGCAGACGATACTGCATTCTTCCCTACAAGCAACACATCCATCAGAAACATACTGCACACCTTCTCCCACTTTGGGAAAGGCAGTTGAGCCAAAATTAATATACAAAAATCACAAATTATGAGCCTGGGAAAGTGGAAACAAAAGTCTGATTTCCCTCCAGACCTAACACATATACACAATATGAAAATGAATGGGATCACATACACAAAGAGAAACATGGCTACAACTAACACACCAAATCACATACATGCTACATAGGTATAAATACAAAACATCAACAATATTGGTAGAAGCATAATAGTTAACACATACATCATACCAAAAATAATATACTTAGTGACAGTGTTAAACCCTCCAAAACAGACAATCACAGACATAAATAAACAGATAAGACATTTCATATTTAGTAAGACATAAATAAACATACTGACCAATAAAAAGATGTCAATTGAAACGAGAAAAAGAGTGTTGAGATGCTACATAGAACCTGTACTTTTATATGGATGTGAAGCTTGGACAATGAGCGTTCAGGCTGAAAAATATTTGATGGCTGTAAAAATGTTGTTTCTGAGGAAAATGCAAAGAATACCTTGGACAGCCAGAAAGACCAATGAACAAGTCCTTCAAGAAGCAAATGAAGATCGTAAACTGATTAGAGATATTAGACGTAGACAGTCACAATGTTTTGGGGCATGTTATGAGAAGAAATGATTTGGAGAACTTGGTGACAACTGGCAAGATCGAGGGGAACAGACCAAGGGGAAGACCTAGAAGCAAGTACCAGGATGGCTTGGCCTTGTGACATGGTCGAGACATAAACACGGAGCTGATCCACGACTCTGGTGATCGAGTGAGATGGCAGAACATGACCGCCCACGCTTACCGGCATGACACATGATGGATGGATGGAAGACAATACACAGCATACAGCATAAAACTCTCATCTTATATATAAATTGCGATCTCCGTCTGTCTGTCTGTCTGTCTGTCCATATGTCCTTTATGCGCTCGCGAACGGCCCATCCGATTGAGATGAAATTTTCTACCCGTTTTCCTTTCATTCCAGCGCAGCCCACTGTCGTATTTTTTTTTCTTCTTCCTCCTCCTCCCTCCTCCCATTCCCAAAATCGTTTCTAAAAATATATGATGTGATGGAAAGAAAATGGGGGGGAA
>JACEFZ010024459.1:15000-43546 GCA_014155875.1 Cepaea nemoralis | reverse complement strand
CTTGAAAAGGGAAGACTGGATATCCATTAGACTTGTTTCTAATAGCCCATGTTTCTTTTCCATTGTATTGATTACGGACTTCAGGAGTATACTTAGTAACGTGGGGGAAAGAAATGTTTCATGTAGAAATGGCTCACCTTTCTTCAGAGATCACATATTGTGAGAATTGTATGGGTTCTTTTTAGCCCTGGCCATGGGGAAAGCGCGGGGGGGGGGGGGATGAACAGTTTTATAGGCGGGCTGGGAATGCACCCCTTGTTGGTAGATTACCTATGGACGGGGGGGGGGTGGTCGTGCGCCTGTGGGACGGGGTGGAGAAGGTGGGGGAAAAGATTGAGAACTCGTATTTTGGAAAGGATGCGATTGCAGATGTTTGCCCAGGGGTTCTGGTAGAATCTCAAAATTTGAGGGGGAAAAATCGGGAAAAACCTTCAATCAGATAGTGGCGGAACGATTAGTAGTGTGACTCTTCACTGGCTGTTGAATGGGGGGACGGAGCGCGTATGGGAATGTCCTGATTGCAGTGATGTCATTTTCTTAGCTCGACTAAACTCAGCTATTTTCCATGTTTCTTTTGAATGATGGCATCCTCTCCACGTAGGATTAATATTTCTAATAACAATAAGGTGTCTTTGTGTTTATGATCAATGGACAAAGTAATGTTCTTGTGAGCTTGATTCAAACTGAATGGCATGTGTCACACGTTTTCTTGATGATAATATCACGAAGTTCTTACGATGATATGCTCATGATATTATTGTGTGATGGTCGTTGTCTAGGTAACGATACTCATGGTGTGTCAATGGAGATATCTGTCTTGCAATGTAACTCACCCCCGCAGTGCATATTCAACAGGCATTAACAAAGATTCCGTTGGCGCACATAATCCTTTATTACAGAAATAAGACGGACAAACGGAACATGTTTATACATCCAGAAACATAATGTAATCCATAGAATATCAATATCCTCCTCACAATTTAACCAGCACACATCAATTCCTTCTCACGGCCTGCTTCTAATCTCAATCCACAAGACAGGTAATCCAGCTACAATCCTCGGCTGGATCTCACACAATACAACCCACACATTGGTTGGAGCCACTGCTCAACTATAGAACCCACTCTGGGTTTTGGCCTACACTCAATACAGAACCCACTCTGGGTTCAGGCCTGTCTTCCCAACTAGAAGAACAACACAACACGGAGCTCTCTCTTTAACCACCTGACCCGCAGTCGGTCTCTTCTCTCACTGACTTTTCAGTCTCCTCACTTCACACAACACACAACTCTCTTTCGACCCATCCCCTGGGGTCCACACTCACCCTTCCCATTATTTCTAAGGACTGGCTGTTTACTCATAGCCAGGTCAGTCACTTTACTGTCTCCCACTTTCATCTCCATTCTTTCTCATGCCCGGCCACTCAACTCAATGTCAGTGACCCAGGCTTATGTCATCACCCCCCTCTTAAAAGAAAACTTCGTTTTCAAATATTGGGAGACTAAACTTTACTAAACATGTGACTCAGACATATAGCCTGGGTAGACCTAAGTATGGCTCCACCTCACTTCAGCTACCATCCTAAATACTACATCAAATGCTCATATTACACTCCTATATTCATCACACATAAGTACAACCATCTATCTTGTGTATCAATGCATGAACTAATACATCACACAATAATAATAATAATCCATCATAGAAAAGCATTATACTTATGTACCCACAGGTCTCTTACTACTTCACGACCCCACAATACTATTTGTGTACCGACCCTATATCAGGTGGTTCTGTTCTTGCATTAACCCACCTCTGATTCCTGTCGATGCTGTGTCTACCTTTCATGTACCCATGACTCATGGTACCTCTACAATTACAACATCTGTTTGCTATCCCTAGCCCTGGGTCAGTAATGTCGCGAAAACTCTTTTGACCTGACTCTACTTTCCTATCTGCATATTGCACCGTTACACTTGCGTCTCTGTTTAGCCTGAACTCTTTATTCAATCTTGGCCCATATACCTGGCACCTTGCTTTCTGCTGCATACGCCTTACGCCTATGTGCCCTGCACATGCACTATCCTGAGCTGTTCTAGTATATCGGTCTCTGTGTGCTAAAGGTACTGCTCCTTGCCCACGTGCAGTTCCACTATCTGAAAACCTGCGAGTGAGAACATTGTTCTTCCTCTCGAAGCACCATCTACCTTTCTTTGACTGCCTATGTTCTACTCTCCTACACCCTTGGGAACATTTGTTCAGAGTAGTATCTTGTCTCTGGGATTCACTAGCACTATATTTGGGATCCATTCTCATCTGCTCCGCTGTACTATCCTTGTCCTGAGTTCCTGTGTCTACTTCAAGTGCCTCTTCTACCTCAGCTATACTGTCTAATTTAGGTTCTCTTGTGGTAACTACCTCATTACTGCTTACACTATATTTTTGGTCCCAGTACACTACTTCCTCTTCTGTACAATCTTTCACTCCTATAACATTTCCTATGATCAAATCAGCCACTGGTGAGTCCAGAACACACGCTGTCACTCTTCCAGTGATATATGGTGTTTTTACTGTTATTATGGCTACTGGGTAGAACTCTACTGTGCCGTTGAATGTTATGCATCTAATCTTTTTCCCTGTATAATCCGAGGGATCTATTAAACTTCTCCTGACTCCGATAGACGTACATCCGGAATCTCTAATTGTTAACGCTGGTCTATCATTGACAAATCCCTGATGTAGCTTCAAACTTCCTCCTTCATGGACTGCTGATCCTGCTTTAACTGTGTGACCACATATTAAGACTGGCTGACTATCTTTTTCAAAAAGAGGTTTGCACCCACTACAATCTTCATTGTTCAGCGTCTCAATTACTTGCGCTGCATTTGAGTGCTCTGTTTCTCTCATCCTACATTGATGACTGACATGCCCGTTCCTTCCACATTTGAAACAAGTGATCTCCCTTTTACTGTTGTTCGTTGGTCCATCTGATGGTTGTGCATCACAATCTGCCATTTTGTGTCTCCAGCTCCCACAATTCCAACATCCGGCATAATTTGGACGTCTCTGGAAGTTCCCTCTTCTATATGGGTACCGTCCTACTCTACCAATATTGTTTCCTCGGAAACCATTATCTTGAAGTTCTTGCTGCTCACCTTTCTGTGCTGAATCCACACTTTCGCCCTTGGTCTGATGACTGGATTCTGGTCCTGTTTAGTGTACGCTGCACAGAACTATTTCCTCACTCATTAGTTTCCCAATAGATACGTTAGGATGTGCAGTCATGTAGTTTTGCCCTAACTGAGACATTGTGTCTATGTCCTTTGGCTTCCGTTCCTCAAAGAACGCCACTAAATTAGAATTGCATGCAGATACTACCTTGTCTCTTAACATTAGATCTACTAATTTATTAAAATCTTTCCCTACTTCTGCAAGCTCCATCCATTTGTTAAATGTGTTCTTTACTGTGTTAACAAAGTCTGTGAAATCTTGATTTGTCTCTGGCCCTAACTGTCTAAACTTTGTTCTATATCCATGTTCCGTTAGTTGGAACTTTGTCAGCAAACGTTGACGTAAGATAGTGTAGTTGTTTCTTTCTTCTACAGGTAAATTGAACATGGTGTCTAGTGCCTTGCCCGTAAGAAGCTCCCCTAGTCTAATAGCATACTGGTCTTCGGGGATGCCTAACACTTTCGCTGATGCCTGATATCTGTCAAGATAAGCTTCAAGGTTGTCTCGGTCCGTAAAGTATGGCAGTTTTAATCTCTGTGACGACTGCGAAGGTCTTCTGCTTTCCTCACTTTGACCTTTCGAAGATAGTTCTAGTTTTCTTAACTCGATTTCAGTTTGCATCTGGCACTTGATCTTCTCTTTCTCAATTTCCATTTCAGCTAACTTTACTTCCTGTAGACGTTTGTTTTCCATTTCAGCTAGTTTTACTTGTGTCTCTTTCTCTTCCTGTAGACGCTTGTTTTCGCGTTCATTATGCCTCTCCTCTCTTTCCGTCTGCTTTTGTTCTTTCGCTTCTGCATACTCCTGTAACTCTTTACCTTTCAGGCCTATTCTTTCACCTGCTTCAATATAATCCATTAAAGTAGGCATCTTGTACTTGTGGACACGTTGCTGTGAATCAGCCAACTATAAATGTACAGGCTCTGCTGTTATTCTTTGTGTCACTTCCCTAAGTACACCCGCACTCCCTGTGTACGTAAATCCGTAGTGCTACAATATCACTCTGTACTCACCCAGTCACTCTATAAGCACTAGGTAGTGAGGGGGAAGTATCACCTATACTCCCTCGTATATATATATATCTATGACCACAAGTTCATAAAGTCCCTGGAAATATTGTTAAACATACATATAAATACATATACAAACAAATGGATGATAACACTAAGTGATGACTATCCAACGCTAGACTTCACAAGCTGAGTACACGGAGACGATGATCACACAGAAAATAAACCACAGTAACAACCACAAGCTTGTGTAGAGACACCCACAGTGCGCGTAACATATAAACATAAATTGACCAAGACCACTAGACAGCAGAAATGACGAAAGATCACAATACAAAAATATATATCCGAACACAACAAATATCATATATAAATATAACGAAAAGAAAGAGAGAAAGAAAAGGAATATATACTGAAAATATACACAGATTTGACGTCAGACAACTCGGCTCTAGATATTGGTTAAGACTATTTCAATGCCCCTGCACGATACGTCAACTCATTAACGTTTTTCTTACAAAAATATCGTAAGCACCAGAAAGACTAATAAATTATTGTGCTGTATCCCGACTCTCGAGAAACACCCCAACAATTCCCTACTCTTGACAAACACTGGACCACATACAAATAATTGCGTGACACCCGACAACAATAAATATGACGATGGGAGCAAACAATAAAAAATAATAATGTGTAACTGGTTGGCCGACAAATATGGGCCTATTACTCCGTCGCCAAAAGTTCTTTTTATTCAGTCACCAAAGTTTTTGTTCGTTTTAATAGTTATTCGCCCTCGGCTGGAAATGTCTACGACGCTGGATTTCAAAGCGACTTGTTGTTTGTTGAGTGGTTCCTGAATTCACGTGGGTGACCAAAAGTTCCAACTGTCGGAAACGTTGACGGTAATAATAATTATCCAAAGTGTTCTTTCGATATGTTGTTACTCTCGTTGCGGAGATGGCGCTTCGCTGTATCATTAATGTTGTTGATTTCCGTTACCCGACAAGATTCACCAAAAAAGAAAAGGAGAATGGCAGCCAATGTTCAGCGCTTTAAATTTTGATATATAGATCCTTATTGGCAAAGAAATACGACAATGGTTGCGATGACGATAAGTTAAAACTGTTTGCTCATAACAGAATAATGATGACAAAGGCTTGAACAAAGACGAAACATTAAATCTGGCTTTCATTCATAAACAAGTTGTTTATCCAGTTCTCTGGAAAATTTCAGTAACTTTCCACTGTGCCCACCCTTGACCTTGCCGGACACCTCCAGTCAGTACTCTTTGTCACAATAATACACACTGACTGTCTGTAACAAGACCGGACACTTTTCCGTCATACAAAAACACCTTCCACACAACTTCTCAGCCCCGACACGGCTGCTCTTTTGACTCCGTGGAAATTTTCTCAGTACCTGGACGCTGGTGTACCCACCCGTCCTATTTACTGCGTCGAAAAATCTTGACCCGTCAACTTGCAACAACACAGTGCGCTTGCCTCCAGCACACACACCTGTCAATTATCTTTGGTTCCCAATCCTGTCATTATCACCGACAGCGGATGTTCTACACACACACACGCTGCCCTCGCCACTCTGGATTCAACACTGGTCTTTTAGTTTCAGCCCTCCTGCCTGGTATCAAATTTACCTGTCACCGTAATGGACTCTCCCGGTTAGTCTGTATGGCGTGTCTTTATCACCGACTTTTGTGCTGCCGCTGCACCCCCACTCGCTTTAGCGATATGGTTGGTTCCAAATCACCTGTAGTGGACTTCACTTGAACTGTCTGCTAGCTTGTGATTTCCGCCGCGTACCCTCCCCGCGCGCTGACAGTCTTTTTTTTCCAATGTGGCGTCTTACACACACAAAAGAATTACTGTTAATCTCGTGACGCAGTACTGTCTAAATTGATGGCACGAAGTCACCGATAATAACTCCTCTCTTTCAGCGAAGAGCCCACAAATATCTCAGAATGACACAAATGTCTATAATGCAATGGGTTTCTCAATATATCCCCGTCGTTCTTGCCAGGACAGTCCCCAGATGTTCTTGATCGGACGTAGCCTCCAGATTGTCACACGTTTTCTTGATGATAATATCACGAAGTTCTTACGATGATATGCTCATGATATTATTGTGTGATGGTCGTTGTCTAGGTAACGATACTCATGGTGTGTCAATGGAGATATCTGTCTTGCAATGTAACTCACCCCCGCAGTGCATATTCACCAGGCATTAACAAAGATTCCGTTGGCGCACATAATCCTTTATTACAGAAATAAGACGGACAAACGGAACATGTTTATACATCCAGAAACATAATGTAATCCATAGAATATCAATATCCTCCTCACAATTTAACCAGCACACATCAATTCCTTCTCACGGCCTGCTTCTAATCTCAATCCACAAGACAGGTAATCCAGCTACAATCCTCGGCTGGATCTCACACAATACAACCCACACATTGGGTTGGAGCCACTGCTCAACTATAGAACCCACTCTGGGTTTTGGCCTACACTCAATACAGAACCCACTCTGGGTTCAGGCCTGTCTTCCCAACTAGAAGAACAACACAACACGGAGCTCTCTCTTTAACCACCTGACCCGCAGTCGGTCTCTTCTCTCACTGACTTTTCAGTCTCCTCACTTCACACAACACACAACTCTCTTTCGACCCATCCCCTGGGGTCCACACTCACCCTTCCCATTATTTCTAAGGACTGGCTGTTTACTCATAGCCAGGTCAGTCACTTTACTGTCTCCCACTTTCATCTCCATTCTTTCTCATGCCCGGCCACTCAACTCAATGTCAGTGACCCAGGCTTATGTCAGCATGATTCAGATTGTTGTCTGGTATTGATGGTGATTAATATTTCGTTCATTTACCGGTGGTATAGAACCAGGTCCTTGATACTTGAATCTCGTTTTTTCTTCTCTAATGTCCGCTTGAATGGGACACAGAAGACTCCCCATGGACATTCCGTCATTTTGGCGGTATGATGTTTGAGAAAACTGAATTTAATGTTAGATGTGCACAGTAGTAGTAGTTTTCTCCAGTTTCGATGACGGTAGGAATAACATTAGTTTCTTTTCTTGTATGCAATCACCGACGATCTGTACTGTTTCTTCAAAGGGAAAGTTTGTGAAAAGAGAGTCTATATTCATTGACGCCATATGAGTTTGTTTAACCGATTCAGTACCGAAGGATAATATATCACAAAATGTGACTGCCTATTCGGATGGTAGGACGATATTTTGCCATGCTAAGGTAATCATGTTATTTGTTTTGTTTCGTTGGTATTGTAACTCACCCTCAAACTAGCCAATTTTATCTCTTTCTTCTCCTTCTCCTCCTTATTTTTTTTTTTTAACGTTCGTTAGCTTTTAACTCAAGCGTAGTCCATACACGTGCCAACACTTCTACAGGGTGTAATTTTAATGACTGTAGGGTTTTTGAAAATATTGCCGTTCCAAGTTTTGTTTTTACCTTTTATATTGCATGATCTGCACAGAGGGTGAATACAAAACTTGGAACGGCAATATTTTCTAAAAACACGACTGTCATAAAAATATACCCTATAATAGAGTTCACTACTTGTGCGTGCATCGGACTCATGTTTGCTTGATGATTAACTGTCCTTATTACAGTTGTCCCTCACCATCAGGCGAATCCACTCCGACTTCTAAGCTACTTGTAATTTATTGCCCCATGTCAAGGATGAGAAGTCAACATCTTAGTCATCCTTATTACCTTAAAGACCACATTAAAGTCTGTATACTCTTGTATAACCACTGTAGCGTCAGCGTAATTCACCAGCGCACAAGTTTGTCCAAACGCATCAAGTGCTTCTTAACTATGGTTTATGGGGCAATTTAGTTCCCACCCTGAAGCTGATAATGCCTCGATCAATAGACTGGAATAAATGAACAACAGAAGCTAATAGAATTGTCTAGACTGGAATACATGAACAACAGACGCTAATATAATTGTCTAGTAGGGCAGACTGACTTCAGGTTGCAGCTATGGTCACACGTTTACATATTTCTTTGTATGTTGACATGGCAGTTCACATTAACCTCTTTGACTGGTTGTTCTAACATCTCAGCTTCGCTTTGTTGCTTAGAGTTTTATTTTCCTAAACACGCTTGTCTTTTCTTCACTAATATCGAGGCGTCCAGGGAGTCTCACTTTTCTTCACTAATATCGACTCGTCCGAGGATTCTCACTTCTTTTTTTTATGGGCTACATTAACAGATTCAGAGGCAAATGGTAGGTTTGGACCAAACAAAACGGATAACGGATAATCGGGAAGCAGGGATGTGTCACAGTTATGACTTAAAAGTTATTAATATGGTAGCAGATATGGTGTATTCATCTCATCTCATCATCTCATCATGTTCCTATTGTACCTTGCGGTGACGAAGTGAAGTATAAACAGCGGGAGAGTGCCGCTTTTGGGCCTCATGTATCGATATTCCCATGGACTCTGTTATTCCCTGCGTCCATTGTTTACGTGGCCGCCTCTTCCCCTGTTTTCCTCTGGTCTGTACATCATTGCTTGTTGTGGTATACTATTAGTTGGTAACCTACTTGCATGGCCAAACCATTTGACTTGCTGCTTTCTAATAAAATCTAGTGCAGCTGTAACCCCCACTTTAGTCCTGATTTCTTCATTTCTGATCTTATCTCTTCTTGATATGGTGTATTATATATCCATTTAAAGGGGGTTGTATAAGGGAAAACTACTGTATTGATATTTTAACTATAGTTTGATTTATAAGCCCGTGGCAGTTACGGGGAGTTTGAATAAGACGATTTAACATCCGCTGGCAATTAATCAGTTCAGTAAATAAGAGATATAAAGGACCCCTTCTGTTCGTCTGCCGTCTGACGCTCCGCGAAGGTGCGGTTTTGAATTTGTAAAGAGTGACCTGATGCTCCCAGATCAACCCAGCCTCATATGGGAACCAGGAAATGTCTGGGAAAGTAAAGGCCACCGGCGTGACACCGACCACATCAGCCACTGAGTGCCGTTTGGTCTATAAAACTATGGGTCTAGCTCCATATGCCCAAGTACGCATTAGGCGTGTTAAAGGAGCCTTTACGTTAACTTTACATAAAGAAACCTTTACGTTTACTTTACATAAAAAGTCAATACGTTACTTTACATAAAGGAGCCATTATGTTTACTTTACATAATGGAGCCATTACGTTTAGTTTACATAAAGGAGCCTTTACGTTTACTTTACATAAGGAGCCTTTACGTTTACTTTACATACAGGAGCTTTACGTTTACTTTACATAAAGAGCTTTTATGTTTACTTTACATACAGGAGCTTTACGTTTACTTTACATAAAGAAACTTACGTTCTTCGAATAAGAGCTTACATTTACTTTACTAAAGGAGCCTTACATTACTTTACATAAGCCGTTTACTTTACATAAGGAGCCTTTACGTTTACTTTACATAAAGGAGACTTCATATCATAAAGAGCTTTACGTTTACTTTTACATAAAGGAGCCTTTACATTTACTTTACATAAAGGAGCCTTTACGTTTACTTTACATAAAGGCCTTACATTTACTTTACATAAAGGAGCCTTTTTACGTTTACTTTACATAAGGAGACTTTACATTTACTTTACATAAAGGAGACTTTACATTTACTTTACATAAAGGAGCCTTTACATTTACTTTACATAAAGAAGCCTTTACTTTACTTTACATAAGGAGCTTTACATTTACTTTACATAAAGAGCCTTTACGTTTACTTACATAAAGGAGCTTTTACATTTACTTTACATAAAGAAGCCTTTACGTTTATTTTACATAAAGAAGCCTTTACGTTTACTTTACATAAAGGAGCCTTTACATTTACTTTACATAAAGGAGCCTTTACTTTACTTTACATAAACTGGCCTTTACATTTACTTTACATAAAGGGGCATTTACGTTTACTTTACATGAAGGGACCTTTTACCCGCCTTAAAGCGTATTATTCATATTGTGCTAAAACCATACTTTTATAGATTACCCGCGCTCCAGGGTTGATGTGGTAAATATCTCGCCAGTGATTTTACTTTCCAAGATATTTCCTGGTACACATTTAGGATGGGTCAACCTGGAAGCCCAGGTCTGCCTGGAGGGACATTAAAGGGTGAGCTTCTCTGGGGTTTACACTAAGAGAGCACAAATGTGCTCGCACACATCGCACACAATTCAAGTGAGCTTCTCTCGGGTTACACTCAGAGAGCACACATTATCCGCAAAACATCGCACACAATTCAAGGTGAGCTTCTCTGGGGCTACACTCAGAGAGCACACTCGCACAAAATTTAAAGTGAGCTTCTCTCGGGCTACACTCAGAGAGCACACATTTGCTCGCACACATCGCACACAATTCAAGGTGAGCTTCTCTCGGGCTACACTCAGAGAGCACACATTTGCTCGCACACATCGCACACAATTCAAGGTGAGTTCTCTCGGGCTACACTCAGAGAGCACACATTATCTCGCACACATCGCACACAATTCAAGGTGAGCTTCTCTCGGGCTACACTCAGAGAGCACACATTATCTCGCACACATCGCACACAATTCAAGGTGAGCTTCTCTCGGGCTACACTCAGAGAGCACACATTTGCTCGCACACATCGCACATAATTCAAGGTGAGCTTCTCTCGGGCTACACTCAGAGAGCACACATTTGCTTGCACACATCGCACACAATTCAAGGTGAGCTTCTCTCGGGCTACACTCAGAGAGCACACATTTGCTCGCACACATCACATTTTTTATGAACAAGAAATGTATTTGACAGCAAAGGTCTAAAATTGATAAAGTTACATTCCGGGACTTTAGTGTTTCCTCCCCATGACGCTTAACGGCAAAAGTGGAACATAATGATAATAATAATTATTATTGTGAAGCTTTAGGGGATGACTAGGCGGATTCTAGCAAATCGAGAGGTGGGACTGAATAGAACACACATTAAGAAAACGTGATAATATCATAACTAGAAAGTCCTTTTTGGGGAAAACTCACAGGACTAACGAAATAGGGGGAAAACCCCACAGACATATGGAGAAGAAAATTAGAGACGTAAGTGAATAATATGGGAGGGTACCCCCTCTGCTGTGTATCCAACTTGTTTTGGTAGAAGAGCTTGCGTTTTCCCCAATGACCTCAAGTGCTTACCGATGGTAGTGCAGCTTCTTGTAGGGTCTCCCATGTCGGACAGGTCAAGGGGTAGAGATCAGGCGAAGCGATAGACAAACCTGCTGCCTTGTAGGTAGACAGGGGCAGTAAACAACTAGGAAAAGAAAACGCAAAAAATGTCTGTCGAAGTTGATTATCTGAGCCAAAGGTTTGACGAAACAGTGCAACGCAACTAAACGAGATCAAAGGGTGATAGGGGAGAACATAAAGGGGAGCTGCAAGATACAGCAAAAAGATAGGAAGCTTGGCATGTGATAGTTGAAAACAAATGCTGCAATGGGAAATAATAGGTAGTAGTAGAAAAAAGAAGAAGAAGAAAAAGGGAAAAAGGAGGAGGAGGAGGAGGAGGAGGGGAGGAAAAGGGAAGAAGAGGAAGAAGAAAAAGGGAAGAAGAAGAAAAAGAAGACAGGGATGAAAAAACAGGGATGAGAAGACGAAAAAAAAAAAGAAAAAAGATGAATAATAAAATTTTAAATTAAAAAATAATGCTAATAATAATAATAATAATGCCGGTCTCCGCGGCGAAGAGCTTACGGACGCTTCGTAATTCCCTATATCCGCGTTCGAAACACAGTTGCGCGCGTTTTGGGCAGCAGACCGGGTTGGGGTTGGTTTTGCTTTGGTATCGGTGTCCGTCGTTCAGAAAGCAATGGCAAACTATTTAACGTAAACTTGCCAAAGATCACATCGGCAGAAATGCTGGTGTTGACTGCGATGTTTGAAAAAAGGATATGCATAATAATAAAAAATAATAATAAAAAATAATAATAATAATAAAAATAATAATAATAATAATAATAATAAGCAAATGCAACAGCAGAAAGAAAGATTAAGAGTGCCAACTTACAGGAAACATTTCTGGTTTTAACATTATAGGAAAAGTGTTTTTCTCCCAGTATCGTGAGCATCTCTGAGAAGTATGAGGAGTCATCTAAGTTCTCCACAGCCGGGCCCCGGGTTCTTCATCACAGAGTGGCGTGTCTCTCAAGTCGCACGGTATCAAATATAAACTCTCCGCTCTCTGTCTGCGACATCAGTCTTGGGAAGAGCTTCTTTAGGTCTTTCTCCATCTAAAAACAGCCTGGGAGAAAGACAAAAGGCAGGAGTATTAGAGCATAATCTTACTTTACATTGATAAAACTCCGCCGCGGAGCAAGCACGACAGGAGGCTTCTGATCGTCAGAAGTTGTTCCCCTTACCAAAAATGTTTCAGCCGTTTACTGTCTTGACACTCTCGGGGGGAGGACCCGCCAGGTCATGACTCCGGGTGTCTTTCTCCTGCCTTACGTTCGAGACTTTCGATCTAGCTATTTCTAAGCTGTTATCCATGTCCAGGGCCGGAATTATTTTCCAGAGCGGAGTAACTTTTCCACTAATATGAATACTCTCGTATGGGTAGATCAGGCTATGTTATAATGACAGCCATCTTGAAAGGTCTCGCCTGGGAACTGGTAAACTATTTGCTTTGCGTTCGAAAGTCTTGAATTTCTTTTTGGCCTATGTCATCGAATGTACCAGTGATAATTTCCCGGAGATCGCGGGGGATCTTATCTGAAGCTAAGGAGTTCGTGCTTTATGCGTTTCTCTCGGCAGAATCACTTGCAGTTCCGCGGAGAGAGACCATCCCCCGGGTCATAACGTGTTAGCTTGTTGGTTTGGGTTTACTGACGAGGTCCTGCAGGAGTTCGTGCTAATGGGAGAACTGATGCTCTGGTTTCACGGGACTTCAATTGTAGAGACAATGAGCTTGGACCCAGGAACACATGACTAATCATACAGGCTGACAAGTTGAAGAATGAAATGTAACTAAAATTTTGTCGTTTGGTAGCACTTGTAGCAAATACTGGATTAGTAGTATGACTCTTCGCTGGCTATAAAACGAGGGACGGAGCGCATATCGGGAAAATCTTTTTAGTGCAGTGATGTCGGTTCTTAGCTCAGCTTAACTCAACTCAAATGGTGTAGTACTGGACAAAAGACAGAACACATATTCCTGTTCACACGCAGGCCTACAGAGAGCGATGTCGTGATACTTCACATGCCTACACCAGGCTCCTGCGACAGGGTGTGTTGTGTGTGTGGGGTGTGTTGTGTTTTTTTTTATATGTGCGTGTTTATGTGTGTGGATGTGTATGTTTTGTTTTGTTTAATTATTTTATATATATATATATATAAAATATATATATATAATATATATATATATATATGGGGTGTGTGTGTGTGTGTAGGTGTGTATGTGTGTATATATGTATGCTTGTGTGTATATATGTATGTGTATGTATGTGTGTGCGTAGGTGTGTGTGTGTATGTGTGTGTATATATGTGTGCGTGTGTGTATATATATATTTTGTATTTTGTGTATGTATTTTGTGTTGTTGTGTGTGTGCGTAGGTGTGTATGTGTACGTGTGCGTATGTGTATGTATGTATGTGTGTGTATGTGTGTAGTAAGGACGTAAAGGAAAGGACTCCTTTACCCTTTACATGCCTTAATTTACTTTGGGGATACGGTGCTAGAACCATGTTATTCTATAGCCAACACGCACTGGGGGGCTGATGTGGTCAGTATCGCGCTGACCGCCTTTTACGTCCTATAGACTACCTGGTACAGATCTTGGGTTTGCTCCACCTGGGGACTCATTAATTTTTAAAAAATTTGAATCAAACCCCCAAAGGGGATCGAACTAATGCCCACTACGACGGCAGGCAGTTGTCTAACGACTACACTACTGCGACCCCCCCCCCCCCCCCCCCCCAAAAAATACTGGACAATCAGTAGTCAAACTGGAGGCAGGGGAGATATAATTTGTGGGAAGAATGTCGAGGAGATTCTGCAAGAGAAGGGAAAATAAAATTGAAGAACAGACAGCTGAAGATGTTACAAGGTATTCACTAAAATCATAAGAAAAGACAAATTCAATTTATGGGGGATGTATCCAGAAAAGGCTTAAAGCTGTCTGCAATCCTTTACGGGAAAACGCAGTCAACCCCAGCATTGTTTTTTGGCTGTTGTGATTTCTTGGCAAGTTTAGGATTGCCATTGTTTTCCCGAACGGCCGGCACTCATACCATTGTCTGAAAACCCCAAAGCCAGGTGGTCTGCTCCCAAATCGCCCGCAGTTTGTTGCAAACGCGTAACGGGATTGTGAATTGCAGTCGTAGCCCATTAGCCACAGTGCCAGAAGAGAATTAGAGAAATTAGCCTGTGGGGGGAAAAAATTTGGGGGGGGGGGGGGGATACTATGAAAGAACTATGGCGTCTGTGGCTTGGCGGATGATGAGACGGGCAGTTTCAAAATTTATCGGCATACCTAGTCAATGGTTCGAGGTAACCAGAGGGCGATTTGAAAACGGACCACTTGCGTTGATTTCAATGAATAAGACTCGGCTGTTCAGAAAACAATCGTAAACTACTGAACGTAAAATTGCTTAGTAAATCACTGTCGAAAAAAAAACAACAACTGTCATCAACTACCCATAGTACCTTGCCGTGTAGGGCAGGGGGTGTCTTTGAGCATGAGGAATTAAGACCGCCTGGCTAGTGCAGTCGCCACGAACTGTGCAGGTTAGGATTTTTTTTTTTCTCCCGGCAAAAAAAAAAAATCGGCACCCTTTCCGAAGATTCGAACCCGGGTCTCCGGAGTTCTTGCTATTGGGGCCAGCCGCTCCCCTAGTAAATCACTAACAGTAATAAATGCCGACGTTGATTGCAGCGTTATATAAAGGACATGAAAACTAACAGTAACTAGGTAAAAAAGTGAGCTCCGAGAGCCCGCTGATCCTGTGGTCGCGTGAGCATTATAAACCAAACGATGTCTACACACATACTGTCCCCTCGAGAGTATGGTGGAAGTGGCTTGACTGAAAAGATTAAGAGAGCTCGCTCTGAAACTTCCGGTGGGGTGAAAGTAAGGTAGAGGGTTCTCTCTCTATACGTTTTAAAAAAACTGAACGTAAATTGATTAAAAAATCACAAATAGACAATACATGCTGAAATTGAATGCAAAGTCCTGTAAAAAAACGCAACTAACTCTAACTAGGTAAGAAAGTTTAACCACTGAAGGGCAGTCCCTTTGCGCGCTAACCTGCTGACCCGCGAGTCATGTGCTAGAACCCACATTGAAAAAAGGAATTTTTAAAAAACTTAATCAACGTTCCCAGGTCGTCCCAGCTTCAGTGGACACAGGAAAAGTTCTGGGAAGTAAAAGCGATCGGGATGGCATTGACCACACTAATCATGGAGTGCCAGTGGTGGATAAAAGCATGGAGTTAGCACCGTATACCCTGACACAGTAAGGGGACTCACTAGATTAAGAAGCAGAGAAAGACAGTGAAAATGATTTGGAAAACCTAAGCTGCCAGGCAATAAACAATAACATAAACAACCACCATTTTATTAAAAATTTACGACCCGGGAAAGTGAAAAAGTACGGGGTGTATTTTTTAAAGACTGTGCAGTGTTTGAAAATATTTCCGGGCCAAATTTTGTACGAGGATACGCTAATAAGTAAGTCACAAATGGCTGTATAAAAATACTAACTATGATAACAACTTGAAACCAATTTATTTTTTATAAATACATTGTCCCTTTATTTCTCAACATAATTTCCACCAACATTGATGCACTTATCCCATCGTTTTATCAGTCCTCCGAAACCGGCTGCATAGAATTGCGTGCCTTGATTTCATTTACCTGCCATCCCATAGAACTGTGTGACTTACTTATTGACTAGCCCGCCTAACTTTTTCTACCCAACTATGCACCGCTTTACGGGAAATCGCTCGGGGCTAAATCCACTGAAATCCATCTTGGCGGGAGACATTTCGCGAATGACGCCGAAGTTGAATGGGACGTGAAAATGTGGTTTAGAAAACAGAGCACGCAGTTCTATACAGCCGGTTTGTGAGGACTAATAAAATGATGGAATAAGTGCATCAATGTTGGTGGAAATTATGTTGAGAAATAAAGGGACAATATATGTATAAAGATAAACTGGTTTCTGTCAGGGTCTGATATGTAAGTAATAGTGTAAGTGCCGGTATGTAAGCGAGAGTCAGTGTAAGCAAAGCTGAGGTCAAGGGCAGTAAGAGACATCACGGCTTGGCTAACGGAAGGTCAGGCAAGAAGTCCGTGGATAGACCCACGTGATGTGGGAAGGTCAAGGAGGAGAGAGGCAGTGTGTGTGTGAGACAGCGAACAGAGACGGATGTGTGGAGATCTAGAGAGCGATAGAACGATAGAACGATAGTGTTTGTGACGGATAGATGGAGATGAACGTTGTGTGTTGATATTCGAGGAATGTACTAACTGTGATATGTGCGAGATGATGTGATATTGTGATTGCGAATGGTCATACGGGCGGCAGTGTAAATATCGCCCATGTGAGCGAGCGTTTGGCTGCTTGTGTCGAATGATTGCTGAATCGTACGCGAGGTGACGATGGAGTGAGAGTATAATGTGATACTGTAATATATTGTAATAAAGGGTGTTCAGGAGATAGCTCCTGCGAGTTTCCGATTGCATTTATGTGTTTTTAGTATATGTGTCGTAGATGTTGTAATCTGCCTGTCTGAGTCCAGTGAGCTAGAAGGAGAAGATAGTTAGGACTCTGACAGTTTCAAGTTGTTATCATAGTTAGTTATTTTTCTACAGCCATTTGTGACTTACTTATTAACTTACCCTCGTATTTACCTATTATGGTGCATGAACTTTACAGAGGGTGAATACAAAACCTGGACCGGCAGTATTTTCAAACGCAGGACAGTCATTAAAAATACACCCTAAATATGACCATTTTCAAGGCTTACAGTGCATAGGGCATATGATGCTAGACCCATTCTTGTACAGACCCACCTCGGTGGGTGATGACGGCAGTAACATCGCACCCGCGTTATTTCCCGGGTACCCATTTTGTTAAAGTTTCGGCCGGATTGGGAGACCAGGAATTATTTTAAAAATCCGAATTGTTCTGTAAAGGACATGCAACATTTTAAAAGTTCATGTATAGGACCGATAGACTAGCAGCTTAAGAACCCGTGGATCTATCAGTAATGGACTCTTGGATTATTTTGGGTATCAGATGGCAGCAGTAATCTAACAGATGGTGACTTTGATGAAAATAAATTGTCCTAAATGGGCTGCCCTAAGATGTTGTCCAGAGACACAGCCGTCTGTCTCAGTGGGGAAGATGTGGTCTAGTGAGAGTGATTTGGTAGTTTTAGCAGTTTTAAGTGTTGGCGGCGCCTGCGGTAGCTTTGTGTAGTATATATATATTCATTTTGAAACCCGTTCCAATGGCTTTATTACAAAATCATGAAAGAAACATTAACAGGTGTGGATAGAATTAAACAAAGCATTTATTTTGAATGAATTATGCACCATGAGTTGGTCAGAGAAGTCACCGTAGGCATTCAGGCAAGCACCCATTGCTTAGGTAGGCGGCGAATGTCGTCCGCAAAAAAGATTGTGGTTGCTCACTGAACCAATGTGTTTACCGCTTTCATGACGTCTGCATTTGTATGAAATCGTTGCCCCTTGAGAGCATTTTATTAGAGGTCCCAACAAATGAAAATCACATGGTGGCAAATCAGGACTATAGGCTGGATGTTGCAGAATTTCCCACTTCTTCCTTGCTAATGCTTCCTGCCCAATCTTTGCGACATGCGGACGAGCATTATCGTGCAATAAAATCACACAGCGAGAAAGCATGCCAGGTCGTTTATTCTTGATAGCTATTGGCAGCTTGTCTAGTGTTTGCAAGTAGTGGGTAGAGTTGATGTTGACACCAAGTTCTTTAAAGACGACCAACAGTAGCCCTTCATGGTAAAAAAATGCACTCAGCATAACCTTACCAGCGGAAACCTGTAAATTGAATTTTTTGACTTTTGGTTATCCAGCATGCGTCCATTGCACGCTTTCTCTTTTGCTGCTCGGCTCAAGTGGTGACACCATGATTCATCGCCTGCCACTATGCGGAAGAGAAATTCATCACCCTCTACTCTGTAACGCAGCAAGTGGTTCAAACACCATCCCATGCGTTCCTCTTTTTGGTGGTCGGTCAACATCCGTGGTACCCACTGTGAACACACCTTCCGATATTGCAGTTTCTTACGAACGACCTTTTGAATTGTCCCAATTGACACATCAAATTCTTTCGCTAGCGAACGTATGCTTCGACAACGGTTCATTTGTACTGCTGCATCAATTTTTGGGATGGTGTTTTCTGTTGCAACAATATGCGCTGACCCGGCCGTCGAAGATCTGTCGTGAACTGACGTCATTTCCGAAACATTCGTGCCAAGTCTGGGACTGTTGTCTTCGACACACATTTATTATCGTACGTTACGTACGTAAACACACATACATAATTACAACCTGATGAGGAGTGGATACAAGTGCCAACATATTTATATACGTCTTTTTCTGTCTGCATCCAACTATGCAGAAGATGCAGACAAGAAATCCGGCTGCTGTGGAGGCCGAAGTGCAAGCGTTTGATTTTAGAGAATTCGTTAGACGGTGATGCTGTCATTTACACAGATGGGGTCAGTCGTCCGACATGTGAGAAGACTATGGGCCTTTACGACTCAGGCCGGAGGGAGAATTGTGAAAGAGGACTCTGGTGCTTTTGCTGAAACCACAAGTAGCCTGACTATGGAAGTCATGGCAGTAAGTAAAGCAATATCATGGCTCGAGACACAGACATTCACTAGGGCATGTTTCCTTAGCGACTCAATGAGCATGATCTAGAGGATAGAGATAGGGTGGATCCGAAGAGAGTAGTTGCTGTCTCTGGAGCGGTCTCGGCTGCCAAAGATTAGTTTCATCTTCGAGCCAGGGCATGCGGGAGTAAAAGGAAATGAGCGGGCTGACAAGCTCACAAGTAAGGCTACGTGGAGGACGGACGCGCTATGGACTAGGCTAACAAGAAGTAAGACTTTTGCGAGAACCAAGTGATGACTGTGAATCTACAACCATAGTCAGACTGCGAGAACAGCAAACTAAATTAGGTGTGGCTAAATAAGAACACTACGCAGGAAGCCAAAGAAGATTGATAAAGCAACACAGAACTGGTGTCCTGAGCCGCATACGCTGCGGGATTTGCTGAGGAGGGGATCCGAGCACTTATGAACTGAATGGTTCGATGCGCAATGAGGATGATCTGTCGACTAACCAACCAACCAACCAACCAACAAACCAACCAACCAACCAACCAACCAACTAACCAACCACCCACCCACCAACCAACCAATCACCCACCCACCAACCCACTAACCCACCAACCAACTAACTAACTAACTAACTAACTAACTAACTAACTAACTAACTAACTAACTAACTAACCAACCAACCAACTAACTAACTAAAGTAACTAACTAACATACATCATTACCCTACCCCGTTCAACCTAATAAAAATGTTTCGCATATCCTTTACAGGACACCGCTGTTAACATCAGCATCTTTCAGCTGATTGTTGATTTCTTGGCAAGATTACGCTCAGTAGTTTGCCATTGCTTTCTGAGCGACCGGCTCCATACTCTCTTAAGTCACTGGCGCGACTCGAACCGCTTCCAATTTTTTTGCGCTCACGTCAACCACGAAAGTATTCGGGGCTACGGAGAAAGCTGCTAAATCCTCGACAAGGGAGACCGGCCCAACCTCATAAGAGAAGTTATAATTACGGGCCACCCCAGTCTCCAATAAATAATCATGTGACCAATTCAGCCATATTTTGGAAATCCAATTTGAAATGGATATTTTGAGGCCTCTTAATCCCACTAATCACCATCGTGGTCCACAGTGGCTTGTCTGCCAGTGTTAGTGGTCAGTGATTCGTCAGCCTGTATGACCGCCCCCGCCATCTGGCCAGATCATGTGCAGATAAATCTATCTTATACTTTGATCTTTACCAAAAGGTGGCCAACGGGAATGTTGTCTATATGGGGTAATGACGATCTGATTACAACTGCAGCTATTCAGAAACCACATAATAAAAGAATGTGTACCTAACGTATGCTTCTGGTTTATGATCACACTTTGAATCTCGCCTATGCTATGGAATTTGTAGGCAGTGGTGGGGCACTCCATTTTGTGATCAATAGGAAGATACTGAAGTACTTATGGAAGTGTACACGTGTGTGATGAAAGTGTTTCTGCACAAACCAAAGTCAATCAAAGTACCCACCCACGCAGCCGTTCCTTACCTTGTGAATATATGTAGGCCTGTGGCAGGTAGGTCAAGGGCCACAATAGCCCAGCTCTCTCGCACAGTTCGGATCTCGCTGGCGGTCAAGAAATAGTTGACTTCCTTACTGCATACTTTCTTGGTAGAGTTTGTTGACGCGTTACAGCCCATGATGCGGACGTCAGGCTCGAACAGACACGCTGCAAGTAGAGGAAAATAAGTATTATTCTTTTAAACACCTAGATCTAACGTGAAGTGACTTGTCGCGAGAGTAGTGAATGTTGATTGTAAGTCTTTCACAGAGATAAATCGACGTTGTTTTAAAAATGGGAGTTTAGCATGGGCTATTACAGCATCTAACATGTTAATGGAAGTTGAGGCTAGTAACGGCTGCCTTTCTTTGGCTGAAGAGCTGCACAGCCACATTGTGATCGTAAAGGAGTTGAGTTGAGTTAAGAACCGATATCACTGTGCTCAGGACATTCCCATACGTGCTCCGTCCTCTCGTTCAACGGCCAAAGAAGAGTCATACTACTATTCGTTCCCACCGCTATCTAATTAAAAGTTCTCCTGGCCTTCCCTCTCAGTTTTGAGATTCTTCCAGAACCCCTGCCGATCCCCCACAATCTCATTCTTTCCACATATGAGTTCTCAATCTGTTCCTCCGCCTTCTCCACCTGGTCCCACAAGCGCACGACCACCTCCCCCTTGTCCATAGGCAAAATACCACCAAGAGGTGCCCTCCCTGTTAGCCTATCCACAAAGTATCCTTTGGAAAGTCAAACAGTCGTATTTCCAGTGGGGTAGCTAGCATGGCTCCATAGGACGGAGATTGCTTTCATATCACGGATTTCTGCTCAGCGCATGCAGGTGTGCGGAGGAATGAACAGACTGATAGATCAGCTGCTGCCATCCCTCTTTGCGAGGAGCTACTTTATCATACAGATGATGTGGTGAAACTTCTCTGGGATCAAGGGGATAATGGAATTTAACAGACGGAGTATCCGCATCTGGAAAGACAGGCTCAGAAGGGAGGAAGTAGGAGATCTGGACGATATTCACAGCGTACAAGAAAAGTCAGGTGGACTTCTAATCAAATCACCATTGAAATAATCAACGTGGCGACTCTTCGATGGCGTTTGAAGAAAAGAAAAAAAAGGGGGGGGAGGGGGAGGCACATTCGTAGAAATGTTCCGAGTACAGTGATGTAGATTCTTAAATTAAGAAGATGGCACTAAATAATGATGATAATAACACTGGGTTTTGATTGACATTCATTTAAGGCAACGGAGGAACCTGTGTTGAAATGATTGCTCCTATAGAATTATAAGTTAGTTAGTTATGTATTCTCCTCTTTCAGTCCTAGACAACTGTTCCCCCATTCCTTGTATTCCCAAGAGTTTTAATTTAAAGACGTGCATATTTGGGTCTGCAGGAGTTAAATAATACCGTTAGGGAGCAGAAAGAGTTAAACTAACAAATCACGTACAGTCCGCTATCTGGGACAGAAGGAAGCTAGAAATGTATATTATCTTTGGTAAAGTAACAGTGTAGATATAATATACGGTCAAGTACAAACAAAGATTTTATCTTTTGTAAAGTAAAAGTGTAGATATTATCTATGGTCAAGTCAAATTTAAATATTATATACAAAGATGCTATCTAGGGTCAAATAAAAGTCAAGAGCCCATTGTAGACATCTTGAGGCGCAGAGAGTATGATGATAGTCCCATATTTGGATAGACCAATCGGCACTGGAGAAGTGAAGTGGTCAACAGCACGCCGGACCCCTTTACTTTCCATGTTGCTTATATTAGACGGGGCCGACCTGGAGCCGATGTCAGTTAAATTCTCCGTAGGGATTCGAACACAAGACTACCAGTCTGGCAGGCTGCACAACAGCGGCTCCCTGGGCTAGGGCGGTCACACTTGACTGTCCACACAGGGCCTCCCTGACCTCACACAT
This sequence comes from Cepaea nemoralis, assembly GCA_014155875.1. Taxonomy (NCBI): domain Eukaryota; kingdom Metazoa; phylum Mollusca; class Gastropoda; order Stylommatophora; family Helicidae; genus Cepaea; species Cepaea nemoralis. The sequence goes on along the minus strand of JACEFZ010024459.1, from coordinate 20,925 downwards.
CTGGTTTACCCATTTACTCTTACAAAACTGGTCCCAGCTGGAGAGAACCGGCTCTAATCATCCTCTGACAGGAGATTGGGCGCTTGTTCAGGCAGTTTCGTGTGGCTTTCACTCCCTCTTTCATTACTTTTCTTGTCATGTAGCCAACGGTTTGGAGAGCTCATTCGATGGAGTGTTTTGTTTGTGTGGCTATTTTAAACAGTCAGATAACATGGCCATGTGGTCAGTATATGGTTTTGCAGAATGTTCAACGAAGACAGAGGACGGAAACTGCTTGAGATACATTCTTATAAACCGTCACAACGAAGATGGCTCTGAATGATGATGGTAACATCACCTAGAATTTAAAGTCGCTTAAAAGTCGACAGTGTCGACTTCATTGCACTGGGTTTTTATCCCATGTGGCTGTCTCTTTCCGCAGCAAACTACCGAAAGCGTTGCACAAAGCACGAACTCCGTAGCTCTAGTGACGACACCCAGGAGTCTCCTGAAAAAGAAAAATGCACTCATGAACCCCAGGAATGCGGCCCGGAATCGAACCCACAACCTTCAGAGCCTGAGTCAGACGGCTTGACCACTTGGCCACGGAGACCCTTTCCTTACCTAGAATTTAATAAAACTAAAGGACCTTGTTTCCCGCCTAGGGAGCATTGGGCATTTGGCGCTAGAGCCATGTTTGTGTAGACCAATGGACACTCGGTAAGTGATGCGGTCGGTATTATACCGATCGCCTTTATTTCCCAAGACATTTTCTGGTACCCTTTGGAGGCTGAGTCGCCCTGGGAGCAGAGGATAGTTTTAAAGATTGAAACCCGCCCCGATGAGGAGCGAGCCTAGGACCACCAGGCCGGCAGACGAGTCTTCACCTGGTATTGATCGACATTAATTACAGAATTATGAATCAACAATAGCATAAGCTCTATTTTCATTGACAGTGATGGGCTCTTATAAAGAAACAGGACGAAATTATTTCGTGGTGACAATATCGAATCTTGCGTTTCTATGGCTTTACATATTTGTTGCCTAATTTTGTTCTTGTTTATTTCAGTACTCTCCAAAGGTTTAGGGTCTGGCCCTCGCTCATCTCCTACTCGTGGAGGCAAGGTCTCGGAGGTTTGACGCTGAGCCGCCAGCTTCTGCAGTCTACCTTGTTCCAGACGTATTGGTCATCCATTCTTCTGGATCAAACAAGGCAAGGCCGAGAGAGGGAACATGTCGTTTGGGCACCACATGTTCTCTGAAGCTCTGCCCAGGCATTGTGATGGAATTTTGGCCAAATTCCAACTCACATACTTTGGTCTGTCAAGACTGTAAGGTGCCACTCACGTCAGTACTCTTGTCATCAGTGTGGATTCCGAGATTGACTCCGTCTAGAAATGGACAGCAGGACGGTCAGCGTCATATTGGCCTCACGTGGATCGAGAGCCGATTGGTCTAATAATATGGGATTAGCAGCAGATACCCAATACGCCGGTCTCCCGGGCGCAGAGGTTAACGACTTTCTGCGTAATCCCGTATATTCTCGTGAGTAACGCAGCTGCGCGAAAATCGGCAGCGGTTCGCCCCGCTCAGGTAACTTACGGGGGTATGTGAGCTGGTCACTCAGAAAGTAATGGCTAACTAATGAGTGTAATCTTGCCTAGTACATCAACAGCAGCTGAAAAATGCTGGTGTTGACTGCAACGTCCTGTAAGGGAAATGCAAAAAATAACAAAAAACCCAATGCGCAGTATGGCGTAGAAATGGGGTTATGTATCTGTAATTTGTTTACTGTGATGGCAGCCAGGTTTCTCAGTGCAATACTGTTTTCAGTGAGATTAGCCGACACTGTGGCGAAGGGGTTCCGAATGTAATTCGTAATCCCGCATACCGCGGTCGAAACACAGCTGCGGGCGATTTTCCATTAGACCGCCTTGCGTTGGTTTTCATTCAGTCGTAAGTGTGCCGGTCGTTCAGAAATCAATAGAAAACTACTGAATGTAAACTTGCCAAGAAGTCACAAACAACCAAAAAATGCAGGGGTTGAATGCGACGTCCTGTAAAGGATTTGCAACTAACTAACGTACAGATTGGGAGAGTTAAATGTTAGTGCAGTAACTAGCACGCTAGCCTGCGGCCGGTGGCGGTGTGTTCCAATCTCCATCAAGGCGGATAGTTAAAGGAGAGTTAAATGTTAGCGCAATAACTAGCACGCTAGCCGGGCTTCCAAGTCCACCCAGCCTAAAATGGGTCACCATCATCATCATGTGCCAGGCCGATAAGCGTGGGCGGTCATGTTTTGCCATCTCACGCGATTACCAGAGTCGTGGATCAGCTCAGTGTTCTTGTCTCAACCATGCCACATGGCCAAACCATCCATGTATTTACTTCTCTACCTCCTAGTTCTCTTCCCCTCAATTTGTCAGTTGTCACTTGTCATCAAGTTCTCCAATTTATGGCTTCTCATAACGTTGCCAAAATGTTGACTGTCTACGTCTAATTTCTTTAATCAGTTGACGGTTTTTATTTGTCTCTAGTAGGACTTGGTAATTGTCCTCCCCCCCCTCACCCCCCCCCCCGCCCCCCCCCCCCCCCCCAAAAAAAAAATGGCTACCATTACTTCCGGTAAAATGGCGACGAAATAATAGTGTTTTCACAGAGGACGCGGTTGTGTTTTTCTTGGGAGGATTTGATGTTTTTCGTAACCGTTTTCGGAATGTTTTTCACAAGAAACCACGGAAGGCAGGCCGTGGACTGAAGTTTGAGGTCAGTCGACAGATAGTTCTTGGTGATGGTGTCAACTTTCGCGACGGTAGGCAGAGGATCTCTTTAACCAGACAATGGCCACGGTCACCGACCAGTACGGTCACTGCCAGGAAGGAAAGCAATGGCAAACTACCTTCTTTAAAGATGCCTAGTTCATCATGATTCGTTAAATCACTACAATGGGTACCAAGGAATATTCTGGAAAGTGAAGGGGGCTGACGTTACATTGACCTAAAGACCCATTGAGGTAAAATTGCGATATAAAGTTTGGAAATAGAGCCATTTACTCAATACGCAGCGGGGTGTATAAAAGTGTCCTTTGCTGTTTTTTGACTTTGCATCTTTTGGTAATGTCAAACACAATACGAACACATCATCATCATCAATACACTCATCATTATCACCATCAACACACTCATCGTCATCATCTTCATTATCACCATCAACACACTCATGGTCATCATGGTCATCATGGTCATCATCATCATCATCATCATCATCATCATCATCATCATCATCATCATCATCATCTACACACTCATCATTGCGAGTCGCGTTTGCACACCTTCACCACAGAGCCGGCATCCTTACATAAATACTAGCTGATATCTGACACGCTGGTCTCTGGGAGAATAACATAACGTGAACAATGATGTTTTCGTTGAAAATAACGTGAACAATTTTTGTTGTATCAATTATGACAATGTAGAGGGGAAGAGAGATAGAGAATGAATGAGAAGTAAAGTAAAGAGGCGTGATTTTATTGTCAAAACCTGGACATGTTTACGTTTACAGAGTTTTCGTAGATTGGGACATTGGGACATATTGTAGAGTTAAATATAAATGTACAACAGAGAAAATAAAAAGAGGTGTGTAGTGAAAAGAAACCGATGTCCGGAAATTATTTTACGTGGTTTGTTTTCATGACGGCAATGTTTGTGCATGTACTCGTATCTACTGTGTTCTACACTTCGGAAACAAATGAGAATATGGGAGTGGGGTTAGTACGTAGAGAGATAAATAATAATGATAATAGAAAAAAAAATGAGGAGAGAGAGGGAAATAGTGAGGGAGGGAGAGAGAGAGAGAGAGAGAGAGAGAGAGAGAGAGAGAGAGAGAGAGAGAGAGAGAGAGAAAGAGTGAAAAAAAAGAGATAACACGGGCAGACAGGGGAAGCAGAGAGACAGAAAGACAAAGAGAGACAGAGAAGTTCAGAGAGAGAGAGAGAGAGAGAGAGAGAGAGAGAGAGAGAGAGAGAGAGAGAGAGAGAGAGAAAGAGAGAGAGAGAGAAAGAGAAACAGAGGGGTAAAGAAAGAGACACTGGGAGGGACAGACAGAGGGAGACATGGAGACAAAGGGTGAATCAATCAGAAAGAGAGAGAGAGAGAGAGAAAGGGGGGATAGAGAGAAACAGAGGAGTAAAGAAAGAGACACTGGGAGTGACAGACAGAGAGAGACATGGAGACAAAGGGTCAATCAGACAGACAGAGAGAGAGATAGTGACAGAGTGAGAGAGAGAGATAGTGACAGAGTGAGAGAGAGAGAGAGAGATAGTGACAGAGTGAGAGAGAGAGAGAGATAGTGACAGAGTGAGAGAGAGAGAGAGATAGTGACAGAGTGAGAGAGAGAGAGATAGTGACAGAGTGAGAGAGAGAGAGATAGTGACAGAGTGAGAGAGAGAGAGAGAGATAGTGACAGAGTGAGAGAGAGAGAGAGATAGTGACAGAGTGAGAGAGAGAGAGAGAGATAGTGACAGAGTGAGAGAGAGAGATAGTGACAGAGTGAGAGAGAGAGAGAGATAGTGACAGAGTGAGAGAGAGAGAGAGATAGTGACAGAGTGAGAGAGAGAGAGATAGTGACAGAGTGAGAGAGAGAGAGAGATAGTGACAGAGTGAGAGAGAGAGAGAGATAGTGACAGAGTGAGAGAGAGAGAGAGATAGTAACAGAGTGAGAGAGAGAGAGATAGTGACAGAGTGAGAGAGAGAGATAGTGACAGAATGAGAGAGAGAGAGAGAGATAGTGACAGAGTGAGAGAGAGAGATAGTGACAGAGTGAGAGAGAGAGAGATAGTGACAGAGTGAGAGAGAGAGAGATAGTGACAGAGTGAGAGAGAGAGAGATAGTGACAGAGTGAGAGAGAGATGAGACATACACAGAGCTAGTGTAAGATAGGAAGATGTGAACAGAGAAAGAAAGAGAGAGAGAGAGAGAGATAGTGACAGAGTGAGAGAGAGATGAGACATACACAGAGCTAGTGTAAGATAGGAAGATGTGAACAGAGAAAGAAAGAGAGAGAGAGAGAGAGAGATAGTGACAGAGTGAGAGAGAGATGAGACATACACAGAGCTAGTGTAAGATAGGAAGATGTGAACAGAGAAAGAAAGAGAGAGAGAGAGAGATAGTGACAGAGTGAGAGAGAGGTGAGACATACACAGAGCTAGTGTAAGATAGGAAGATGTGAACAGAGAAAGAAAGAGAGAGAGAGAGAGAGATAGTGACAGAGTGAGAGAGAGATGAGACATACACAGAGCTAGTGTAAGATAGGAAGATGTGAACAGAGAAAGAAAGAGAGAGAGAGAGAGATAGTGACAGAGTGAGAGAGAGATGAGACATACACAGAGCTAGTGTAAGATAGGAAGATGTGAACAGAGAAAGAAAGAGAGAGAGAGAGAGAGATAGTGACAGAGTGAGAGAGAGATGAGACATACACAGAGCTAGTGTAAGATAGGAAGATGTGAACAGAGAAAGAAAGAGAGAGAGAGAGAGAGATAGTGACAGAGTGAGAGAGAGATGAGACATACACAGAGCTAGTGTAAGATAGGAAGATGTGAACAGAGAAAGAGAGAGAGAGAGAGATAGTGACAGAGTGAGAGAGAGATGAGACATACACAGAGCTAGTGTAAGATAGGAAGATGTGAACAGAGAAAGAAAGAGAGAGAGAGAGAGAGAGATAGTGACAGAGTGAGAGAGAGATGGACATACACAGAGCTAGTGTAAGATAGGAAGATGTGAACAGAGAAAGAAAGAGAGAGAGAGAGAGATAGTGACAGAGTGAGAGAGAGATGAGACATACACAGAGCTAGTGTAAGATAGGAAGATGTGAACAGAGAAAGAAAGAGAGAGAGAGAGAGATAGTGACAGAGTGAGAGAGAGATGAGACATACACAGAGCTAGTGTAAGA
>JACEFZ010024459.1:0-7500 GCA_014155875.1 Cepaea nemoralis | reverse complement strand
GAGTGAGAGAGAGATAGTGACAGAGTGAGAGAGAGAGAGATAGTGACAGAGTGAGAGAGAGAGAGATAGTGACAGAGTGAGAGAGAGAGATAGTGACAGAGTGAGAGAGAGAGAGATAGTGACAGAGTGAGAGAGAGATAGTGACAGAGTGAGAGAGAGAGAGAGAGAGATAGTGACAGAGTGAGAGAGAGAGAAAGAGAAAAAGGGGGGATAGAGAGAAACAGAGGGGTAAAGAAAGAGACACTGGGAGGGACAGACAGAGAGAGACATGGAGACAAAGGGTGAATCAGACAGAGAGAGAGAGAGAGAGATAGTGACAGAGTGAGAGAGAGAGAGAGATAGTGACAGAGTGAGAGAGAGAGAAAAAGGGGGGATAGAGAGAAACAGAGGGGTAAAGAAAGAGACACTGGGAGGGACAGACAGAGAGAGACATGGAGACAAAGGGTGAATCAGACAGAGAGAGAGAGAGAGAGAGAGAGAGAGAGAGAGAGATAGTGACAGAGTGAGAGAGAGAGAGATAGTGACAGAGTGAGAGAGAGAGAGAGAAAAAGGGGGATAGAGAGAAACAGAGGGGTAAAGAAAGAGACACTGGGAGGGACAGACAGAGAGAGACATGGAGACAAAGGGTGAATCCGACAGAGAGAGAGAGAGAGAGAGATAGTGACAGAGTGATAGAGAGAGATAGTGACAGAGTGATAGAGAGAGATAGTGACAGAGTGAGAGAGAGAGAGAGATAGTGACAGAGTGATAGAGAGAGAGATAGTGACAGAGTGAGAGAGAGAGATAGTGACAGAGTGAGAGAGAGATAGTGACAGAGTGAGAGAGAGAGATAGTGACAGAGTGATAGAGAGAGAGATAGTGACAGAGTGATAGAGAGAGAGAGAGATAGTGACAGAGTGATAGAGAGAGAGAGATAGTGACAGAGTGAGAGAGAGAGAGATAGTGACAGAGAGAGAGAGAGATAGTGACAGAGTGAGAGAGAGAGATAGTGACAGAGTGAGAGAGAGAGAGAGATAGTGACAGAGTGATAGAGAGAGAGATAGTGACAGAGTGATAGAGAGAGAGAGAGAGAGTGACAGAGTGAGAGAGAGAGATAGTGACAGAGTGAGAGAGAGAGATAGTGACAGAGTGAGAGAGAGAGAGAGAGAGAAAAAGGGGGGATAGAGAGAAACAGAGGAGTAAAGAAAGAGACACTGGGAGGGACAGACAGAGGGAGACATGGAGACAAAGGGGGAATCAGACACACACAGAGAGAGAGAGAGAGAGAGAGAGAGATAGTGACAGAGTGAGAGAGAGAGAGATAGTGACAGAGTGAGAGAGAGAGAGATAATGACAGAGTGAGAGAGAGAGATAGTGACAGAGTGAGAGAGAGAGAGAGATAGTGACAGAGTGATAGAGAGAGAGATAGTGACAGAGTGATAGAGAGAGAGAGATAGTGACAGAGTGATAGAGAGAGAGATAGTGACAGAGTGAGAGAGAGAGAGAGATAATGACAGAGTGAGAGAGAGAGATAGTGACAGAGTGAGAGAGAGAGATAGTGACAGAGTGATAGAGAGAGAGAGATAGTGACAGAGTGATAGAGAGAGAGAGATAGTGACAGAGTGAGAGAGAGAGATAGTGACAGAGTGAGAGAGAGAGAGATAATGACAGAGTGAGAGAGAGAGAGAGATAGTGACAGAGTGATAGAGAGAGAGATAGTGACAGAGTGAGAGAGAGAGAGATGAGACATACACAGATCCTGTGTAAGATAGGGAGATGTGAACAGGGAGAAAGAAAGAAAGAAAGAAAGAAATTGAGAGAGAGAGAGAAAGAAATTGGGAGAGTGCAAATAAGACAATACGTGACTGGTTACAATAATTAAACAGATACACAATGATCTAGCTGGAGGTTTGGATACGGATACCACAAACGGCCGCCCTTTCTGGACTTAATGAAAGTCTGACAATAATCTGGGTGAACCGACCGGACATAGAAATAGACTTGATTGTAAGCCGATTACGTGGCAGGGGCAGAGTCAGTGGAATGCCCGGGGGAGAGGGGGGGGGGGGATAAGGATACATTACACACACACGCAGTGGCGGCTCTTGAAGACTCATTCCAGACAATGATTTACTCACCCACTGTCACGAACAAGAATCCGTGCGAGTCTGGCGGCTAATGCTTTTGCCTTCTGGTCCTTTGGTTGTGGATTCAATTCCTTTCGAAGTGGGGGTGGGGATGCGGATGGTTTGTTTCGTGATTGACCCAGCCTCCATCATCATAGTCATAGCATGCGCCATGCTGATACGCGTGGGTGGTAATGGTTCAAAATCTCATCAGAGCCTTTGAATATGTTTGTGTTCTTGCTTCGAATATGCCATGTGACCACTCCATCCAGTATCACAATGGTACTTACTTCCCCAAAAGTGTATCTGTTCCATTGTGTACGTCCTGGTCGATTACTAAAAAAAGTGCCCTTTTGAAAGAGTTTGAACCCTCGGCCACAAACCTGATGGGAAAACAGCACAGGAAGGGCAAAGAGGTATACACCTGGATGGCTTTGCTACATGGCCTAATCGGGACAGGAAGGCATAAAACCAGTATCAGTGGATTAAAAACAAAAACACACCCTGCACAGCGCAATCTACCACAGAGAAGGAATGTCTCAAAAGAGGTCGTTCCTGGACAGCTGAAGAGATAGTCAAACACGTCTGTGACTTGGGTGTTCACCAACCAGGAGACCAATTGACTGATTTACTGGTAGACTTGCAAAAACTCTCGCAGGTGGTCTTTAAACATGGGAGATACTGCTGCACTCACCTGCCCACATCGGTCGGCACTGGTAGAAATACAATTACGTCAAAAAGACATCATCATCATCCACACAGATGGGTCTTGTAATACGACTGGACGTCAGCCTGTGGTACACAGTACAAACGATGGGGGAACAGCAATTATAACGGTTAGCACCGCGTTCCAGACAACTACATCAAGCCTCATTATACAGATCACAATTTCCCTCGCAGAACGTGAATGGGCAACACAACAGGAAGCCATGCATCATCAGCATAATGTGCTATGCCAATAGGCGTCTGCGGTCATGTTTCGCCATCTCACACGATCATCAGAATCGTGGATCAGCTCTGTGTTCCTGTCTCGATTATGCCATATGGCCAGTCCATCTAGATATTCATCTCTCTGCCTCACCCTTGTTGTTTTCCCCTCACACTTGCCAATTGTCACAATGTGCCCATAAATCTTGACTGTCTACATCTAATTTCTCTAATCAGCTTATGGTTGTCATTTGGTTCTTGTAGGACTTGGTCATTGGTTTTTCTGTCCGCCCAAGGTATTCTTTGCATTTTCCTCAGAAAAAACATCTCCACTGCTACCAGATGTTTCTCAGCTTGTCTACATATTGTCCACGTTTCACATCCATATGAAAGAACAGATTCTATGCAGCACTTCAACACTCTTTTCTCGTTGCAGTTGACATATTTTAAAAAAATGCCAGTTGTCACCAAGGTCTCCAATTTATTTCTTCTCATAACGTGTCCAAAAAATTTAGACTGTCTACGTCTAATTTCTCTAATCAGTTTACAGTTTTCATTTGTTTCTTGTAGGACGTCGTTATTGTTTCTGTCTGTCCATGATATTCTTTTAATTTTCCCAAGAAACAACATTTCCACAGCCATCATATCGATTAGTATGTTTTCCATCTTGCAAAAGGCAACCCTTACCATAGTAATTCTTGATCTAATCTCTTCAAGGCAGCTCCCATAAGATGTCGTGATTGTTCCGAAATAAATGTACCGATTCATTTGTAGAATATTCTCATTTATCCACATACAAAGTTGTGGTATTTCTTTCTTCTTAGTGACGACTATAATCACTATTTTCTTACAATTTAATTCTAACCCTAGTTGTTCACTGTGTACAATAACCGCAAATGCTGTTTGTTGTCTGCAACCAATACTTTATTATTCACATATCCTATATTATTTTTGTCATGTCCCCCATAGCAATTTCTCTCATGTCTAAATTTCTCAAGACATTTTCACTGTATAGGGAGCCAAACAAACTAGGACAAATTCTAGAAATTTCCGGGTATCCATTTTTGGCTGAGTAGACATAACAGCGCAGATGAAAAACAACAACAAAAAGCAAACCGTCTCGATGAGATTTTGAACACATTAGCACCCGGTCGACAGACAAGCGCGTTACAGAGCAACAAATACAGAATTCCAAAACGAAGTACGCAAAATAAGTAACAAACAACCGACACGTCAAATATTTTAACCACATTAAAAGAATTGAGAATCCTATAATAATTACAATAACATAACTAGTAAAGGATCTTTTATACGCACTAAGGTGTACTGGGCAAACGGTACCAGATCCCTATTGTATAGATTTGTCGCACCCAGCGGTAATGTGGCCTATATCACGCCGACCGCCACTACTTCCTAAGTCATTTCCTGGTACCTATTTTAGGTTATATATTGAGCTGGGAACCCAGATCAATGTTGATAATCTGTCTCGATGTGAATTCAAACCCATGACTACCAGGCGGCTGACAAGCGTGTAGCCACTTCGTTACTGCGGCCCCCTTATTACATCTGTACTGGGGAGAAACGTTTCACAGGCGATCCAGAAACACGCAGCGGTACAAATGAGTAGATAACACTACGAGAAGGAAATCCCATGGCTGACCACAGAGAAAGAAATCGAAAGGCAACAGAAACTCAAACTTGAAAGAGAACAAAAACGCAAGACAGAAAATATAAACATCAACAGGCAATACACACACAAAAAAAGGAGGCAAAAATGACCAAATAAAGAGTCCTTATAAGGACTACAATCAGTCAAAAAAGATGCCCCAGGAGTCAACACTGACATAGAAATCACCAGAAGAGACGGACTCAAAGGAAAACTTGCCGGCCAACCAAACCCCCAGCTGAGGTCACAGAAAAAACGCGTATTCAACCAGTCCGAGTTAGAACTCACTCATAAGAGCGCACAAGACAAAAACATACCCACAAAAACCACGGACCTCAACTCTAACCACGGCTGAAAGAAGCAGGTTGAACGAGACCGAATTGGAATTTTTGTGTTTGAATCAAGAAGAAGAAGAGAAGGAGGAACAGCGCTTTATCATAGTTTACAGTTAAAGCGATAGTAAACAATTTAAAGACTTTTAATAAAGCTAATCTTCACTGTGTAGTCGGTAGTTGATTGCATGATCTCTTAGGACTTAGACGCTCACTTTATTCCCTATTTAGCGTCGTTATATCTCTCAGAACAGCTGCTATTTTGAAAGCAGACCGCTTCGCTTTGATTTCGATAGTACGTGGCGATCAGAAAGCAATGACAAACTACTGAACTACGAGAGGCATTGTCTAGTACTCTGCTAACAACTAATTAATGCCGAGGTTGATTGTAATGACGTGCAAAAGACATGCAACCAACGTGACGTCCCTCAGATGGAACGGTAACTCCCACTTTAAGAACCACTGTCATAGACTATTCATGAATGCCCTGCTTATCATGGCAGACGCAACCTTATCCTCCTGACTAGTAATGTTCCTTATACACGAAACATTACCTCTATGGGCGGGTTATCTCTTAACGACCCTTTCTGCTAAGACTTTTCAAAACCATGGAACGTAGTTTTTTTTCCCCTCTGTCTACTAAATCCTCAGGTATTATCCGGGAATGAAGCGAACACTTCTCGGAATGCCATCACGATCTGTCCAGTGATACTGCTAGACAATGATTGGAGAGATTGTGTCTGAGCCAAAATGATAATATAACATATAACATATAACATATCGTGTAGACTGCGAACTCGTAGAATACCAATCGGATATTCTATATGCTGATACTGCTAGACAATGATTGGTGAGATTGTGACTGAGCCACATATCATAACATAAACATGCAACAAATCGTATAGACTGCGATCTTGTAGAGTACCAACCCGATATTCTATATGCTGAAGATACTTGCAGAAAGAATGGTTAAACAAGGTAAATCAGTGACAAACTGCCAAAAAAGGCATTTGTAGCAATTTTGGAACTATTAAGGAGGTGTAAAGGCAGCATGATCGACTTCATTGCACAGGGTTTTACCCCACGTGGCTTCATCTCTTCCCCCATAGCGGCCTGTCGAAATTGTCGCACAGAGGAAGAACTCCGTAGCTCAAGTGACGACACCAAGAAGTCTTCATGAAAACCGCACTCGTGAACTGAATGTCGGAGTCGGAAAACGAACCCGCGGTCATCGGAGATCAAAGCAGACGGCTCAACTACTTCATCAAAGGGGCTCCCAAGAAATGTTGTTCTTCTCTTTTGTCCTATTGCTTGTGCCGTGAAGCACCGCAGAGAAGAGACATATGTAATATTCGTTGTTTCTCTTGGTTTGTTGCTCATACTAACGTCATATTTGATTTATTCAATGTCTCTAATACTTCATCTAGCTAACTCTTCCTGGGTTGCCTCTCGCCTTGTATTACTAAGTTCTCACGTAGAACGCTCTCGCCGCTGGTTGATCTTATTACATTCTAACTAAATGCCCGAACCATTTAATTCGTTGGTGTTCGATGACATCAGTAATAGGTGTTATCCCTACACTTATTCTTAGTTTCTCATTTGTCCCATTTATCTCTTCAAGAACTATTTAAAGTAAATAAGTCAATCATTAAACTAATTTGCTTAAAGTAGTTTGAAGATATATGAAAACTAAATGCAGAATAAAGTGCTCAAAGCAGGAGTGACAAGTTCAATCCCAACAAGAAAATTTAGACAAAGATATTATAAACAAGCCTATTCAATATTTATTCTGGTAGGATCGTGGATGAAGTGAACAGATAATATCACAAGGCCCCTCTGCTGTGTGTCCACCGTGACGAGGTAGAGGGGCTTGTGCGTCCCAATGACCCCAAGAGCTATGCCGACGGTAGCACAGCTACTGGTAGGGCCACCCATGTCGGACAGGTCAAGGGAGAGGGACCAGACGAAGAGACACACAAACCTGCTGCCTTGTAGGTAGACTGGGGACAGTCAAAGGCTAGGGAAAGCACCCCAAATACATGCTTGTCGAAATCGGATGTACTGAGCCACAGGCTTGACAAAGCAGTGCAACGTGAAACCTGCTGCCTTGTAGGTAGACTGGGGACAGTCAAAGGCTAGGGAAAGCATCCCGAATAAATGCTTGTCGAAATCGGATGTACTGAGCCACAGGCTTGACAAAGCAGTGCAACGTAACTTAATTCATGATGTCACAAATCAAAATTAATCGATATGGTGCTAATCCCGTGAAGTCCCATCAGGCGGTGATAGTGCCGGGCCCCCTGCCTCGAGGGGGTCCACCCATGACTACTGGTGGTCACCTTCCCCTGTGCTGTGGAGTCAAGGCACAGAGGAGTAGGTTAAGAGCTATTGACCAAATACCCCGGACACTCAACATACTACAGTGGAATGCCGAAGGAGTTTACAAGAAGAAAGACTCCCTAACACAGCA
>JACEFZ010024458.1:35000-43811 GCA_014155875.1 Cepaea nemoralis | reverse complement strand
CTTCTATACACCCTTCTAAATAACTCCTGTATACACTGTTGTAAATTACTATTGTATCCAGTTCTGTACTGACTATTGTATTTAATAGTATAACTGACTATTGTATTTAATGTTATAACTGACTAGTGAATCCCCTGTTGTAAATTACTATTGTATGTAATGTTATAACAGACTATTGTTTCCAGTTCTTTAACTGTCTATTGCATTTAAAGTTATAACTGACCACTGTATCCACAGTTGTAAGTGATTATTGTATCAAGTTCCCTAAATGACAATTTATTTAATGTTATAAATGGCTATGTATCCACTGTTGCAAATGATAATTGTACCCACTGTTGTAACTGACTATTGTAGCAAAAGCCAGAAGGAAAATATCCATCTCGAGAAAGCTAACTGGAACCACTTGGGGAGCCAGTGGGAAAATACTTAGCAAAGTTTATCAACAGAGCATACGACCACACTTGGAATACGGGTCAATAGCGTAGTGTTCAGCATCAAAAACCATATTACAGGAGCTGGACAAGGTGCAAAATCAAGCTCTTAGAGTCATTACAGGAGGGATGAGATCAACCCCTATAGTAGCAATGGAGAAAATGGGGAGGGCACAAGCTCTAAGAGAACGCAGAGATACAAAGACACTAATACAAGCAGAAAAGTTCCTCAGATTGCCAGGCCATCCTATGAAGAACCGATGTGAAAACTTAGCTATGGGGCAGTTGAAAAGAAGTAGTTTCATCCACCGAAGCCAAACAACTCTGCAGAGAAACCATCCATCATCCCACAGTTGGTATCCCCCTGACAACTATTCCAGAGCGAACCCCGTGAAAAGATTAACATAGAATATCACTACAAATCCAGTCAAAAGTGAGAGGAATATTTGACAAGGAAGAACAGAACAGTGTACAGCGCAGAACAGCCACTCTCAGCTTCCTTGATGACGAATACCCACAGGATCTCTGGATCCGAGTCTACACAGATGGGTCAGCACAAAATGTTGTTTGAAATGGAGGAACGGGAGTGTACATAGAATACCCAAATAATACTAGAGACACGGCCAGAGTTCCAACAGGAAAGTACTGTCATAACTATGATGCTGAAATTGAGGCAATCAAGATAGCCACAGAGAAACTACAAAATACCAGCCATGGTACACAACCTGTCGTGATATTGACAGATGCAAAATCCGTAATAGAGGCGCTCCTGTCTGGGAAATTGCCTGTTCAAAGGACACTACTTTCTGAACTTAGCAGTCAGTGTAAGGTCACCATACAGTGGATACCATCCCACTGTGGAGTCCCCGGAAACGACAGAGCTGATCGATTGGTTAAGGAAAGAGCAAAAGAAGAACAACCTGATGTGCCCATTACATACCACCAATAGAAAAGAATGATCAAATCAGTCAGAAGGCCACCAAACCCTACGCAAGAATTCTACAACGTTATGGACAGACCAGAACAGGTCATTCTTCTGCGCCTCAGAACAGGACACAATAGATTATGCAACCACATGTTTACAAAATTCAAGATTAGTGACTCAGCCATGTTCACATGTGGTTTGGAGTCGCAGACAGCAGAGCACGTACTCCAGAATTGCCCAAACTACAACATATCCAGGCGAACCTTCTGGCCTAGAGAGACAACAGTGGAAGTTAAACTCTATGGACCGCTGAGTGAACTAAAAAAGACTGTTAGATTCATACAAGAGACTATATTGCAGATATAAACATATTTCAGGCGAACAAAAGAAGAAGAAGTATCCACTGTTGTAACTGACTATTCTATTCACTGTTGTAACTGATTATTGTATCCACTGTTGAAAGTGACGATTGTAGTTACTATTATAACTCACTATTGTATTCACTATTATAACTGACTATTGTATACACACTTGCAAATGTCTATTGTATATGCTGTTGGATTATCTATTGTAACTGGCACTGTTTACACAATTGTAACTGATTATTGCATTCACTGTTGTAACTGACAATTGTATTCACTGTTGTACCTGACTAGTTTATTATCTGTTGGTTAAATTGTTTTCCTGACTAGTGTATTTAATGTTGTATTTAATTAATGTATGGACTGTTGACAATGTCTATTGTATCCCCTGTTGTACCTGAATATTGTATCCACTATTGTAACTTATTATTGTAACCAATGTTGCAACTGACTACTATATTCAACATTTAAACAACTGTTTTCCTGAATATTGCATCAACTGTTATAACTAACTGACACATGCCTGGGGTCATTGGTATTAAGGTGAGTGGCCGTACATATAAACAGTTCACGAGATAAAATAGGACGGGTAGTAAGTTCCCCAGAGGGCGAAAATGAGAAGACAGTAATTGAAAGGGGGAGCTGAGAAGAAGTCAGCTGGCTAAAATAATGGTGAGGCAGACAGTTGGAGCAGTGAGGTTGTGGGTTGTGTGTGAGGCATTGTGGGGGATAGAATGAGTTAAAAGACAGGGACAAAGATTGACCGGGATGAGTTGATGTTTGGACTCCGAGCTGAGGAGGAGTTGAGTTGAGACCGGACTAGGAGGAGGTCGTGGTCGAGAAAGTGGAAAATTGTGACGGAGTTAGGAAGAGACTCCGCACTGTGGGTTCCAGGGATAGTGAGTGGAATTCGAGACCCAGAGTGGGTTACTTTGAGTCGGGCCTAGAGAGAGGCTAGTATACCTGTCGTGTGGGACGAGATTTAGTAGGCCTTGAGAGGCAGTGTTATTCGAAGTGTTCCATTGGGATGGAGATATATTCTTAGAGAATTATTGTTCCTGGATTTATATGTTACATGTGTCTGTGTTAATTCAGAATTAAAGGAATATTATGTGCGCAAATTAACGCTTGTTCACTGACTGGTGTTTGGTTGTGATGCATCTTGGTTAATCTGTTGTTCAACATCACATTTACAAGGACATACCCTAGACACAACCATAGCCACTCTATCTGTCACTCTGTCATCATTTACTTTGTGACAGACGAGGAAGTGCGGGCTCGTCAATCAAATAATTCGGTATATGGATTTACATCAGTATGAATCAGGTCGTAAGTGTATCAACATGGTTTTCCAAGTTCAACCCTGTGGAAGTGAGTAGACAACGGTCAGACTGGGTGTGTGTCAGATAAATTAACGCAGACAGTTCAAGGGAGGATACGTGTATCACTACTGTCACGAGACGACGAAGACAGTATTCCAAACCAAAGCTATTTCACGAGAAAGCCACCACAGGTAAAAATACAACTGCCTACCCTGAGAGGGAGAGGGGACAGGGGGGTTTACTCACAGTACACAGACAAGGTTCGCGCTGCTGAGAGAGTCGTCTGGCAGACATCGGGCGAAAAAGTCGGGTTGACAAAAAGTCGGCGCTGTTTAGGACAGGTGGTTCAAGAAAAATAGACAGGCGCCAAAGGTGAAGGTCAGGTGAACTTGTGGACAGCGAGTATGTGTGTGTACGGCGTCTTCAGAGTTCGGTGCAGATAATAAGACGGAAAGGGGCGCCAGGGGAGTTACGAGGGTAATTCATGGTTAAAAACTCGCCAGGAGGAGGGGAGTTATAGGAGAAAAGTGTGGAGAACACACAAAAGTGACAATCCTTGCTCCACAGAAAAGTAAAAGTTTCTGCACGGATTATTGTGATAAAGAGAAACAGAGATGACCGGCGGGTTCAAGGCCGTGGACAATGGAAAGTTACTGAAAAATTGTCCAGAGTAGAACGAGATAAACACGTTGTTTTTCTACTTAAACCAGGATTTACGTTTAACGTCTTTGTGTGTGTGTCATCATCGGGAAACAATCCACAACAGTCATTCAGGTGCCGTCTTCGCAAGTATGAGCGCATTTCTCTACCAAAAAAGACTTGCAAAACGGATTTAAAGCGCTGGATAATTTTACTGCCATTCGTTGGTTTAACCTTTTCGGCAACAGTGAAGCCATACCATCACTTCAAAGCAACAGCGACGACACAGTTAAACATTCATTGACTTTAAAGGTATTTTCGTCTCCCCAAAACGCATCAGAACACTAATTCATTGTGGGAAGCTAACGTCGTAATCTTTTCAAAACAGTAACCGACAAACATTTCCAGGCGATTTTCGGAGACTATTGAAAACAAAATAAGGACTTTTATGAGATTTCACCATTGCATTGTTGTCGGCGATTTTTTTTTTGTTTCTCTTGCTCTCATCGTCCTAAGTATTGTTGTTGTGCGTTACGTAATTATTTGTATGTGGTCCAGTGGTCGTAATAAGTAGGATATTTTTGCATTGTTTCGCGACGTACGGGAGACAAAGCAAAGATAAATTGTCTAGGTACACATTGTATGTTGTTGAGAGGCAGCTGACGAGTCAGTTTGTTTTGTGCGGTTGAGCATTGGGTCGTCTCGACTTTATACACGGTGTCCAAGTGTCTATCGTCAGATCTATGTACATTATTCATTTTATATTTGTTCTTTTTACTGTTTTCTCTTTACTGTTACATATGATATTTGATTTCTTTGGATATATGGTATTGTTGTAATTCTTATGTTAATACAGCTTCTATCTAGATGGTATCTGTCAGTTTATATTATGCGCACGGTATGGTCTTTCATGGGCATGTTTATGTCAGTGGTTTTTATTTCTATGTAATCATCCGTCTGCGTTTCACCAGCCTATGCGTCTAGCGTCTAATAGTTGGCACTTAGTGTGGATCATTCATTTGTGTATTTATATGTATGTTTAAAACTATTTCCAGGAATTGTTCTACAGTTATTTGATATATATATATATATATATATATATATATATATATATATATATATATATATATATATATATATATATATATATATATATATATATACGAGGGAGTATAGTTAATATTCCCCCCTCACTACCTAGTGCTTGTAGAGTGACTGGGTGAGTACAGGGTGATATTATTAGCTACTACGAATTTACGTACACAGGGAGTGGAGGTGTACTTAGGGAAGGTACACAAAGACTAGCAGCAGAGTCTTCACATTTATAGTTGGCTGACAGACAGCAACGTGTCCACAAGTACAAGATGCCTACTTTAATGGAATATATTGAAGCAGGTGAACGAATAGGCCTGAAAGGTAAAGAGTTACAGGAGTTTGCAGAAGCAAAATTGAAAGAAGTTCAGCACTGGGAAAGAGAGGAGAGGCATAATGAACGTGAGGCAAAACGCCTACAGGAAGAGAAAGAGACACAATTGAAACTAGAAATGACACAACTGGAACTTGAAAAGTTAAAACAAACAAATGCGGTGGAAATCGAGAAAGAGAAGATTAAAATGGAAGCTGAAATTGCACTCAGAAAACTAGAACTATCTTCGAAGGGTCAAAGTGAGGAAAGCAGAAGGCCTTCGCAGTCGTCACAGAGATTAAAACTGCCAACTTTACGGACCGAGACAACTTGGAATCTAATTTGTCGAGATTCGAAGCATCAGTGAAAGTGTTAGGCATCCCAGAAGGCGAGTATGCTATTAGACTGGGCGAGTATCTTACGGGTAAGGCCCTAGACACCATGTTTAATTTACCGGTAGAAGAAAGAAACAACTACACTATTTTACGTCAACGTTTGCTTACAAAGTTCCAACTAACTGAGCATGGATATAGAACAAAGTTTAGACAGTTAGGGCCAGAGACAAATCAAGATTTCACAGATTTTGTTAACACAGTAAAGAATACATTTAATAAGTGGATGGAGCTGGCAGAGGTAGGAAAAGATTTTAATAAATTAGTGGATTTAATGCTGAGAGACAAGGTGTTATCATCGTGCAATACTAATTTAGTGGCTTTCTTTCGAAGAACGTAAGCCAAAGGACATAGACACAATGTCTCAGTTAGGGCAAAATTACATGACTGCACATCCCAATAGTTCGATAGGCAGACAAATTGATGAGGAAATAGTCTGTGCAGCGTATACGAAACAGGACCAGAATCCAGTTATTAGACCAAGATCAAAAAGTGTAGATTTAACACAAAGATATGAGGAACAAGAACCTAAAGACAATGGTTCCCGTGGCAACTATTTTGGCAGAGCAGGACGGTACCCATACAAAAGGGGGAATTTTCAGAGACGGCCAAATAGTTATGCCGGATGTTGGAATTGTGGGAGCTGGAGACACAAAATGGCAGATTGTGATGCACAACCATCAGATGGACCAACGAACAACAGTAAAAGGGAGATCACTTGTTTCAAATGTGGAAGGAAGGGGCATGTCAGTCATCAATGTAGGATGAGAGAAACAGAGCACTCAAATGCAGCACAAGTAATTGAGACGCTGAACAATGAAGATTGTAGTGGGTGCAAACCTCTTTTTGAAAAAGACGGTCAGCCAGTCTTAATATGTGGTCACACAGTTAAAGCAGGATCAGCAGTGCATGAAGGAGGAAGTCTGAAGATGCATCATGGGTTTGTTAATGATAGGCCAGCGTTAACAATTAGGGATTCCGGATGTACGTCCATCGGGGTGAGAAAGAGTTTAGTGCATCCCTCGGATTATACAGGGAAAAGATTAGATCCATAACATTTAATGGGACAGTAGAATTCTACCCAGTAGCCGTGATAACAGTAAAAACACCATACATAACAGGAAGAGTGACAGCATGTGTTTTAGACTCACCAGTGGCAGATCTCATCATAGGAAATGTTATAGGAGTTAAAGAGTGTACAGAAGAGGAAGTAGTTTATTGGGACCAAAAACATAGTGGAAATAGTAACGAGGTAGTTACCAAAAGAAAACCTAAATTAGAGAGTATAGCTGAAGAAAAAGAGGCACTTGAAGTAAACACTGAGGACAAGGATAGGACAGCTGAGCAGGTGAGAATGGATCTCAAATGTAGCTGTAGGGAATCCCAGAGACAAGATACTACTCTTGACAAATGTTTCCAGGGGTGTAGTAAAGTGAGACATAGAAAATCAAAGAAGGGTAGATGGAGCTTCGATAGGAAGAACAATGGTTTCACTCACCGGTTTTCAGATGTCGGAACTGCATGTGGGCAAGTAGCAGTACGGGTAGCACATAGAGACCGATATACAAGAACAGCTCAGGATAGGGCATGTGCAGGGCACTTAGGAGTAAGGCATAAGCAGCAGAGAGCAGGATGCCAGGGATATTGGCCAGGATTGAATAAAGAGGTCAGACTAAACAGAGACTCCAGTGTAACGGTACAATATGTAGATAGCAAAGTTAAGGCAGTTCAAAAGAGTGTTGGCGACATCACTGAACCAGGGTTAGGAGTAGCAAACAGATGTTTTAAACATATAGGAAACATGAGGGATGGGTACATGAAGGGTAGACACAGCATCGACAGGAATCAGAGGTTGGTTGAGGCAAGAAAAGAACCACCTGATATATGGTCGGTACACAAACTCTCCAGATAGTTGATGGAAGACAGAGGCAATGCAGCGCCTCGACATTTATTCATGGACCAGTATTAGCAAAGTTACATGGGTTGTGGGCTATTGCAGAGAGGAATAGACCTGCGGGTACACAAAGATTATGTTTTTATGATGTATTTAGTATTATGCAATGTTTTAGTTCATGCATTGATACACAATATGAAAAGTTGGTTGTATTGATGTGTAAAGATTATGGGAGTTTACTATGAGTATTTGATATATTATTGAGTGTGGTAGCTAGAGTAAGTTGGATTTATACTTACGACTACCCAGGCAATATGTCTGGGTCACATATTTGATAAGTATTAGTCTCCCAACATTTGAAAACGATGTTTTCTTTTGAGGGTGGGGTAGTGACACATGCCTGGGGTCATTGGGATTAAGGTGAGTGGCCGTACAATATAAACAGTTCACGAGATAAAATAGGGCGGATAGTAAGTCCCCAGAGGGCGAAAATGAGAAGACAGTAATTGAAAGGGGGAGCGGAGAAGAAGTCAGCTGGCTAAAATAATGGTGGGGCAGACAGTTGGAGCAGTGAGGTTGTGTGTTGTGTGTGAGGCATTGTGGGGGATAGAATGGTTTAAAAGACAGGGACAAAGATTGACGGGGTCAGTTGATGTTTGGACTCCGAGCTGAGGGGAGTTGAGTTGAGACCGGACTAGGAGGAGGTCGTGGTCGGAGAAAGTGGAAAATTGTGACGGAGTTAGGAAGAGACTCCGCACTGTGGGTTCCAGGGATAGTGAGTGGAATTCAAGACCGAGAGTGGGTTACTTTGAGTCGGGCCTAGAGAGAGGCTAGTATACCTGTCGCGTGGGACGAGATTTAGTAGGCCTTGAGAGGCAGTGTTATTCGAAGTGTTCCATTGGGATGGAGATATATTCTTAGAGAATTATTGTTCCTGGATTTATATGTTACATGTGTCTGTGTTAATTCAGAATTAAAGGAATAGTATGTGCGCAAATTAACGCTTGTTCACTAACTGGTGTTTGGTTGTGATGCATCTTGGTTAATCTGTTGTGCAACATCACATTTACAAGGACATACCCTAGACACAACCATAGCCACTCTATCTGTCACTCTGTCATCATTTACTTTGTTACACTAACTATTGTATCCACTGTTGTATCTGACTATTATTTTCACTATTGTATACATTGTTGTAACTGAATATTGTATTCACTATTGTATCCACTGTTGTAACTGTCTATTTTATGCACTGTTGTAACTGAAAATTTTAGGCACTAATGTAACTGATTATTGTATCCACTGTGAAAAGAAATGTCTGTAGTTACGATTATAACTGACTATTGTATTCACAATTGTAAATGACTATTGTATACACCTTTTCAGTGACTATTATATATAATTTATACTGTATAAATTGTTTATGAATATTGTAACAATT
>JACEFZ010024458.1:0-30000 GCA_014155875.1 Cepaea nemoralis | reverse complement strand
TGTTTGGTAATATTGTCTGTGATTGGTAATGTAGGCTCCATTGTGAATAGACCTACCTTCGACAGTGCAGGTGCGATTACAGGCTGGAATCTTGCATTGACGGGGGTACGACTGCCACCATCTTTCTCTACCTGCTCCCTGTCACTGAAGTTGCCGTTGAAGACACAGTAAAACTCAGCCAGGTTCTGCGACAGTTCTGGATATAAGTCGCAAACACATGTGTTAGTTGTCTGACCCATGTTGTATATCAACATGATTACACTTGTATTGTCTTACTTATATTATATCTTACTTTATATCTACTAATTGAGGGAATCGAGTTCTCTTTTTGTTGTACTAGTTCATGAATACCCTTACTGTTTTTATTTAGTTTTGTGGATCATCACACTTCCCTGTCTATATACTTCTCTTAGTCTGTATATGGCCTTCTGTATGTTTCCCCTTAGTTCTCACTCGGTATCTATGTATGTGTGTATTGTAATATCATTCTCCAGATCGCATGTGACTCCGTTTTTGTATTGCCTCATATCAATGTATCTATCTCTCTATTTCTCTCTGCCTGCGCCTTGGTCTCTGTATTTCTATATTTCTCTCTATCTACCTCTTTATTCCCAACTGCCGATTCCTCTAGCTCTACAATTCTCTATGTCAGAAAAGGTGAGAGACAAAAACATTTATTATCATTGGGATTACCCGATGTTTATTCTGACCGTATAGCGCAATCGGGAGTCAGAAAACATGACATGAGGGTGAACACAGGCGACGAGGGTGTATACCATTAATCGTACAGATGATTGATTACATTATCATAGAAAACGCAGAACAATCATGACAACAACAACAGCAACATCAAACTAACGTCAATTAAACAGCTAAAGTATTTGACACCAAGATAAATGTTGATTCATTTTTCAGAACCTCGCTCCATTCACAACCCTCCGGAACACTTCTAAATCATATGCAAGATGTCCCGCGTCCGATACGCCCATCTGCAGATCATCCGCCACATAATGCATCCATATTCTTTTTCACCTTCCTCTTCCTCTCTTCCTGGGCATATATCCCTCCATTATTGTTCTCTCCACATTTCTATGGCGTTTTAAGTGACCAATATATTTAAATTTTCTATGTATTATTGTCTTTAGTGGCCATCCTGCTTCAATATTCAACTCTCGTGGTATTGGTACTTTGTTCTTTTCTGTGTCCAAGATATTCTTAGAACCCGTCTATAAAGTGTATACTCATAGGCATTATACGCTGTTCTGCTTGTTTATTAATTGTCCAGGTCTCACATGCATATGTTGCAATGGGAAAGATGCATGTTCTTAATAAACATTTGTAGTTCTACCTATGAGATTGAAGAGAAGACAAACGTGTTTAAGAAAATGGGACTTAATAAAGAGTTTTTGAAAGTAGATAAAGCAATTCAAGAACAATACAGAATGGCTGTGAAAAATATGTGCAATGAAATTGGTAACATACAGAGTATACACGAACAAGGGGAAATGTTATGGGACTGCAGTCATTCAGAAAAGCAAAGAAATATTACCCGATTGTACCGGTTGTACCGATCTTATATTAACAAGCTAAGAAGAAATGGATTACTGAAGACATCTTCAAGTTGATTGACAAAAGAAAACAGAGCAACAATTTAAAAAACAAAAAGAATGTGTTAAGATAAACAAAGAAATAAGAGATAAACGTTTGAATGCAAAAAAAAAAAGAAAAAAAAAAAAAAAATAAAAGGCTAAACAAACACTGCAACAAAATTGAATTAAAATATTTTAAAGATACAACAAATATGCACAGGCAAATCAATGATCTCAGGGAAAAAAATAAGAATAAATACAAGATGTTTGGAATTAAAAACAAGAAAGATATTATTGGAGGAAGGTGCTATAATGAAGATGTGGAATGACTATATAAAAGGATTATATGATGGAGAAATGGAAGAATTGACAGAAGAAAGTAACTTAGAAGGTCCACCTATACTAAAAGAAGAAGTCAATGACGCGTCGAAACATCTGAAGAAAGGGAAAAAACAACAACTGAGGCAGATGGAATAACTATAGAAGAATTACAAGCACCGAGATAATTTAGAGTATATATATATTAACAATCATGTTGAATGCTATTTACTGCAGTGGATACTTACCGAGCGATGTGCTGAAATCTGAATTTATAGCTATGCCAAAAGACCAGAAGCAATTGAATGCTCATTGTCCACGCTTTACATCCATTCCAATTCAAATTCCATTTTAAAAACAAACATTCCAAATTCGGTCTCTTCCTACCAGCTTCCTCAGCGGTGGTTATTGTCGAGAGCCGTGGGTTTTGTGGGTTTGTTCACCCTGATTCTTGTCTTGTGCTCTCTTTCGAGTAAGTCCTATCTTGGACTGGTTACGTAAGCGTTTGTGTGAGTGACTTCAGCTGAGGGATTGGTCGGCGGCTATACTTTGTGCTCGTCTCCTCTTGTGGCTTTCTTTGTTGTTGCAGGCTCCTGGCTATCTGGCTTGCCTGGGTGCAGTCCTTATAAGGACTTTATGTGATCTTGTTGTCTCCTTTTTTGTGTATTTTCTGTAGGAGCTTTTCGACGTTTTCATATTCCTCCTTGCGTCTGTTTTCACTGTCGCGTTTGAGTATCTGCTGCCTTAAGATTTCATCCTCCGTGGTCAGTCATGGGACGATTTTACCGTCATTTATATAGTACTCGAAGTCGGTCTCACAGTCATAGTGTAAGACTGGGTATTCCATCGGTTTCCCCTTGAGTTTATTGGGCTTCTTCTTTTCTTTTTCTTCCCAGCGTCTTCTGAATTCATCACGCTGGAGTTCCTCCCTGCAAAGTAGGTATTCTGTGCCTTGTTCAGAGCTCCGACTGGATAGTGGTTCTCTCTTTTGGGGTTGTGGTTTGGTTGCTGGCTTTAGCTTGCGGTTCAGACTCGGTCTCTTGGCTTTCATCTTGCAGTTTCTCTGTGGTTTCTTGTATGGCTTCTGTTGTTTGTTTTGGAAAAGTTCCATTTCATCTTTACGTAGTTATCGCTCATGTTTAATGTTTTGTAGGATTTCTTCGTTCTCTTTCTTTATCTGTGCCATATGTTCCACTTCTTGAGTGATGTTTTGATGGATCTCCTTTATTTCAGCCAGCAGTATCTCATTGTCGCTAGTCGGAGTCGGCGTCAGCAGTGCCTTGACTTGTTTCTTCAACTCGTCTATCTGCTTTTGCAGTTGATCTCTTTCAGCTTGTGCTATACCCGTGGTGTCTCGCCCCTCCGCATTGCTTCCATGAATGGATGTCTTTGTGATAATTGCGATCTTTAAGGCGTCTCTGTGTCTTTGCAGGTACAGACAGCACACGCATCTTGCTCCATGTTTGCCCAGGCAGTTGGCGCACTTTCGTTTGTTGTTGGATGATCGGAAGTCCGTGCCCAGCTTGGCTAGCGGACACTCCCTGAAGGCGTGGTGATCCGGCACATTACCGGCAGATTGCCGTCTTATGCTCTGCTGTGGTCGGGACATTAATATAAAAGAACAGGTTCTATGTAGCACTTCAACACTCTTTTTCTCGTTTCAATTGACATCTTTTTATTGGTCAGTATGATTTTCATCTTGCTAAAGGCTACTTTTACCATGGCGATTCTTGTTCTAATCTCTTCAAGGCATCTCCCATCATATGTTATGACTGTTCCGAAATAATTTTACCGATTCACTTGTTTAAGAATATTCCCATTTACCATTTACCTGTATATTACATTGTGGTATTCCCGTAAGTTGACCTCATTCCAAGAAACTACTGAGGGATCTACTGAGGCTGTCAGGTATAGTAAGTTGACCTGATTGATTGATTGATTGATTGATTGATTGATTTAGGAACCGACATCACAGCATTCAGGGCATTCCCACTAGCGCTTCGTCCCCATGCTCAGCAGCCAGCGAAGAGTTCCAACGCTAAAAGATCCAGTAGCAATCTGTTTATTTGTCCGTCTCGCCTTTCCTCTAGAGTGTCGAGCGTCGGCCAAATCCCTTCGTCACACCTCGCTGCCTCATTCTTACCAGACTATGGTGATCCATTTGCTCCTCCGAGGTGTACACGTGTTCCCACAAGGCCGCAGCCACGTCTGCCTTGTCATGCATCAATACTCCATCAAGTTTTGCTGAGCCAGCCAATCTGTCCGCCTGTTCATTCCCCATCACACCGGCATACCCCAGAGAAAAGATCCAGGTGATGCTTGCTACCCGTGACCTCCGAAGCGAAACAAGCAACTCTGCACAAAGCCTGCCTGTCCTCATCCTCCTCAGCATGCTTTCTGAGTCAGTTACAATCACAAGGTATGTATGTATCGTGTTCTCCAACCAGCGGAAAGTTGAACTGACCGCCTCCACCTCCATTCTGCTGTTTCATCATACGCCAGGCTCTCCTGCACCAAACGTCGACCATTAGCATTTGCCAAGAATCCCCAGGCACTTCTCATACCTCTCAACACCGAACCATCTGTGTAGATAAACGCATCACCCGGGCGAGCATTATCCTGAATTAGTTGCTGGATTTCCACTTCCGTGGCCCCTGCTGGCCACTCCCTGCACTCCCGGCTCAATGTGATTATAACTCTGCACAAATCTGCCTGCTCTGGTGGCACTCTGACTCACTCGTCGCTTTGCCTGGTGTTCTCCAAGGGGCACACCTATCTGATCGTATCCTCCGCTTGAGCCATCCATGATTTCCCTCTTTTCAGTCTCTGACCCTTAACTTCTTCCAGCGCCTCATGCAACGGGTGATCTGTGTCTGCAGCTACTCTGAGGTATGCCTTCTCCTGCATCACCTTGTGCCTACCTGCAAAAGTCGGCAGACCAGGGATGTAACGCATACACACTACTGGGGTGTCTCTGGTGCATCTTAGAATGACCCGCATAGCTTCGTTCTGTATGCGCTCTAATGTCACCAGCTGACTATTTGAGACAGTGAGCAGTCCTAGTCCATTATCAATTACTGATAGGATCAAGTGCTGATATAGTGTGAAGAGCATTCTTTGCTCTGTGCCCATTGCAGCCATAGTTTTAAGTGCATTGAGTCCCTTTTGAGATCTTGTCATACCGACTATATGCCTCCATAAGTCACCTACTAGTATCATTTTTCCACTATCATTCTTCACTGTATGTGTGTGAACGAGACAGTGGGTGAGAGAGTGAGTGAGAAAGAGTGTGAGTGGAAGAATTAGTATGAGTGAGAGTGAGAGAGTATACATGCGCATGTGCCTGAGTGAGTGTAAAAGTGAGTGAGTGTGTGGACATATGTGTGAGAGATTTAGTTAGAGAATGAGTGAATCTGAGAAAGTGGGTGTGTTGTGTGTCTGCCTGTCTGTGTGATAGAGTGTGAAAGTTAGTGAGTGAGTGTGAGTTAGAGAGTCATCGAGTAAATGAGTGAGTAAGGGAGCGTGAGTGAGTGAGAGAGAATTTGTAGGTATGCGTGTATGTGCGCGAATGAGTGAGTGTGAGAGCGAGTGAGTGTGTAAAAGAGAGAGCGTGGTTGAATGAGAGAGTGCATGAGAACGTGTGATGTATGTGTGTGCATGTCTGGATGTGTGTATGGGTGTATATGTGTGTACATGTGTGCATCTGTGTGTATGTCTGTACGTGTGTTAAGGTGTGCGTTCATGTGTTTATATGCGTTTATATGCATGTGCGTGTGTGTATGTGTGTATGGACGAGTGTGTGTGTGTGTGCTCGTGTATGTATTGTATATCTTTGAATGTGTATGTGTAAGTGTGCATGCATGCAGTGTATGCGAGGGAGTGTATATTCGGGTGTTATGTTATTACGTGTGAGTAAGTATATGGATGTGTGCAGGTGTGTGTATTGCGTGGGTATGATGTGTGTGTGTGTGTGTATGTACATGTGAGTGAGAGACAAGAGAGAGAGAGAGAGAGAGAGAGAGAGAGAGAGAGAGAGAGAGAGAGAGAGAGAGAGTTGAGGGCATGCATGTCATCTAACATGCTGATCCATATGTTTTGTGTATTCTCATTTTTTTTCATATTATCATTTTGATGCACTTGATTTTAACATGCATAAAATGAATTCATGTAAATTACTGTAAAGAAAGTGAGAGAGTTAGTGAGTGTAAGTGGGAGAGTGAGAGAGTGAATGAGTGTGAGAGTGTGAGTATGTAAAGAGAGAGAGAGACAGAGAGAGAGAGAAAGAGAGAGAGAGAGAGAGAGAGAGAGAGAGAGAGAGAGAGAGAGAGAGAGAGAGAGAGAGAGAGAGAGTTGAGCCAACGCATGTCATGTAACATGCTATTCCATATTTTTCATGTATTCTCATCTTTCATATTACTAGGTATCGTGTAATGCCACCTGATTGTCCTGTAACATGCCATTCCATATTTTTTTTCTTTTAATTCTCATCTTATCATTTTATATGTCACTTGATTTTATCATGTATAATATAACATTACTGTGATGTGAGTGAGAGAGAGAGAGAGAGAGAGAGAGAGAGAGAGATAGAGCAAGAGAGAGAGAGAGAGAGAGAGAGAGATAGAGCAAGAGAGAGAGAGAGAGATATAGCGCGTGCAAGAGAGAGAGAGAGAGAGAGAGAGAGAGAGAGAGAGAGAGAGAGAGAGAGAGAGAGAGAGAGAGTGAGAGAGAGAGAAAAAAAAGAAGAGAGATTTGAATTGCATCACTAATGTTTACGCTACATAATGTATATGTACAATTTTTTCTCCACTTCTTGCAAATTGCGAGAATTCTCACGACAATCGTCAGTGTCTAAATTGTGTGTAAAGTGTAGGAGTTTGTTCTTATTAGTTTCAGTAATCATGTGAGGCATCATGTATTTGTCTATATGTGAGGATGTATGTATGGGTGTGTATGTGAGGGATATGTGTGTGTGTGTGGGGGGGGGGGAATGTGTGTGTGCCTATGTAAGAGAGAGAGAGAGAGCGAGAGAGAGAGAGAGAGAGAGAGAGAGAGAGAGAGAGAGAGAGAGAGAGAGAGAGAGAGAGAGAGAGAGAGAAGAGAGAGAGAATTCAGTGCTCGCATGTCCTGTAACATGCCATTCCATATTCTTTGTGTATTTTCATCTTTCACATTATCATTTTGTATGTATGACACTTGATTTTATCATGTATAATATAACATTACTGTAATGTGAGTGAGAGCGCTAGTGAGTGAGAGAGAAGAGAGAGAGAGAGAGAGAGAGAGAGAGAGAGAGAGAGAGAGAGAGAGAGAGAGAGAGAGAGAGAGAGAGAGAGAGTTGAATTGCATCACTAATTTTTAAGTTACAAAATGTATATGTACAATTTTTCTCCATTTTCTTTACAATTTTGCGACAATGCTCACGACAATCGTCACTGTATGTGTGTGTAAAGTGTGGGAGTTTGATCATAATAGTAGGTTGGGGGATCGGGGGATGTGTGTGTGGGTGGATTTGTGATGTGTGTGGGTGGGCGGGGTGGGTTTGTGTGGGTGGGTGGGGGATTTGTGTGTAGGTGCGTGCGAGATGTATGGGTGTATGGGGAGATGTGTTGGTGAGTGGGGATGTGTGTTTGTCTAGGTGGTTGTGGGTGAGTGGGTGGAGGAGGATATGTTGGTGGATGATTGATGGTGGGTTATGGGATGGGTGGGGTATATGTGTGGGTGGGGAGATGTGGGTGTGGGGATATGTGGTGGGTGGGAGATGTGTGCAGGTGGGGTGGTTGTGGGATTGGGGATGTGGGTGTGGGATGTTTGGGTGGATGGGTGGGGAGTGTGTGTGGGTGAGAGATGTGTGGGTGAATGTGTGTGGGGGATGTGTGTGGGTTGGGGGAGGGATGCGTGATGAGTGTGGGTGATGGATTTGGAGATGTGTTTGTGGGTGGGGGATATGTCTGGCTGGGTGGGGGTGTGTGTGGCTGGATGGAGGATGTATGTGTGGGTAGTGAGGGTGACTGTAGTTGGGGGATGTGTGGATGGGTAGGAGATGTGTGGATAGATGTGTGTGTGGGTGAGGGATGTGTCTTTGGGATGTGTGTGGGTGTGGTATTGTGTGGGAGGGGAGCTGGGTGTGGATAAATGATGTTTGTGTGGGTGGGTGAAGGTGTGGTTGGGTTTGTGGGTGGGTGAATGATGTGTGTGAGGGTGGGGGATGTTTGCTTAGATGGGTGGTTGGGATGTGTGAGTGTGGGTGGGTAGATAGGAGATGTATGTGTTGATGAGTGGGTAAGGGATGTGTGGGTGTTAGTGGTTGAGGGATAAGTACGTGTGTCTAAGGATGTGTGAGGGGATGAATGTATGGGTTGTGTGTGCGTGGATGGGAGGTGTGTGTTTGTGAATGGGGAATGTGTTGGTGGGTGGGGATGTGTGTGAGGGATGTTTGTATGGGTGGGGAGATTGTGCGTGAGTGGGGATGTGTGTGTATATGGGTAAGGGTGTGTGGTTAAGGGATGTGTGGCTGGGGGAATGGGTGGGTGGAGGATGTGTGGTTGGGTGGAGGATGTGTAGTTGGGTAGAGGATCTGTGGGTGGGTGATTGTATATGAGTAAGGGTGTGTGGTTAAGGGATGTTTGGTTGGGGGATGGGTGGGTAGAGGATATGTGGGTGGGTGAGTGTGTGCAGGTTAGGAGATGGTGGGGGATGTTTGTAGGTGTGGGCTCGGGATAAGTGAGTGGGCTGGGGGAGATGGGAGATTATGTGGGTAGGTGCGGAATATGTGAGTTGACGGGGAGATGTGTGTGTGGCTGAGGAATGTGTGTTTGGTTGGGTGGTTGGAGGTGTGTGGGTGGAGGAGGATATTGGGTGAGTGATGGGACGGGTAAAGGATATGTGAGTGGGTGGGGAGATGTGTGTAGGTGGGGGATGTGTGGGTTATTGAATGTATGTGTGCTTGGGGTGTGGGTGGATGAGAGGTGTGTGTGGATGGGGAGATGTGTAGGGATGTGGTGGATGGGTGGGGGAATGTATTGTATGTGTGTGTGGTTGGGTGGGGGAGTTGGAGTGAATGGAGGATGTGTGGGTGGGTGGTGGATGTGTCTTATAACATAGTAATATGCATTGTTTATGTTACAAAATTCATGTGACAGTTTTTTTCCTATGCACTGTTCATGAAAGAAAGATGAGTGATTGGAAGGGCCGAATGTAAGACGGGCCTGCGTGCCCAATTTGTTACCCTTTGAAAATAAAGTCTGTTCGTTCGTTCGTTCGTTCGTCTCCACATGGCCCTTGAAGGACAGCCTCCTGTCAAATGTGATTCCCAGATACTTCAGTTTGTTCTCTCTGTTAACGCTTCTGCCATCTATCGTGTGGCTTGAGGCATCATCTCTCACAATCCTGTTGTCCAGAGAGCACCACAAAACAGCCGCCTTTTCCGGGTGGATGACAACACTCATTTCAGTGCACCAGTCAATCACATTATGAGGGGTTCCAGGGTATGCAGGAAACGATGGCGGCAGCGCTTGATCTCGAGGATGCGTACAATAGAGTTCGCTATGATATTTTGATGACCGCACTTATGGAGAATGGGGTCAATCCCTGGTTGGTGAACTAGATAGTAGCCGTCCTGCATTCTCGTCCGGTTGCTCTCCGTCTGGGTGCATGGACCTCAGATACATATTTTAACCCCGGTACTGCCACAGGGATCTGCAGTCTCACCGGTGCTCTTTAACGTGTATACGAGCAAGATTGCAAACCTAGAAGCACCAGGGGTTGGAATGATACTAACATTTGCAGATGATATTCTTGCATATAGGCATGGGAGAAATAGGGATCAAACAGCCCAGGAGCTACAGGTGACAGTAAGTTAACTTCTGTCCAAGAAACTACCGAGGTGTCTACAGAGACTATCAGGTCCGGTAAGTTGACCTATGTCTAAGAAACTACTGAAGGATGTATTTAGACTGTCAGATCCAGTAAGTTTAATTCTGTCCTAGAACAGATGAAGCTAAGGTTGATGTCGAAATGAGAGTTGGAGAGAGGCGATGAAGTTTATATATGGACATATCAAACAGCAATACACTCATCAATGTGCCTCTTGTAGTGCTCAGGGAGTCTATGTAGAGCCCATACTTGCTACTGTGAATATCGTATACATAAACGGACACAGTCGCTGATTTTTGCCAGAACCTCAGGCTGGACTCTGATTGCTTGTGACCTAATCGTCAAGAAATGTTAGGACATTTCCAGTAACCAACATGAATGAACTTGAATGCATGTGTAATTCGACACTTGCCAGGTCGTTTCGCTGTTTCCTTCCTTTTGAAACCACTCCATCCTCTTATGTCGCTCAAACTTACATTGTCTGCGGGCATCCAGGTCAAAAGACGATGGCCGTTATCTCCCGACAAGATTCCGGATAACATGTATCGTAACAATTGTCTATGGTAATACTGCGAGCATGATTAATGGTCACGCCAGAAGTGAAGAAGCAGGGACGCAACCTCCATCAGCCCAGTGGCTCCCCGTCACAGAGCACATCGCTGTCGTTATCGTCTGTGCATACCAAAGCCACGCAGTTCATCAGCACCAAGAGTATTCCTGGAACTTGATGGCCGTCTTTCGAAACAGATGGATCAACTTTGCTGCTCACATTTCTCCTAACAACCGTCTCTGTTCACTCAGCATAATTTCCCTCGGTCAGCATCTGCCTCTTTATTCAGTGTTCTTTCCTATTGTCACGATGTTCTCCAATTATGAAACAGCGATGAAAACAGGAGCGAGGACCACTTACTTCTGCTACGATGATGTGAGGAGAAGAGCGAAACCCTGACTGCGTAGGGCCAAAGAAGAAAATGAATAAAGAGAGAGAGACAGAGAGAGAACCTCTCACCGTCCTCGGATAACAAGAATAGTAAAGAATTACGTTTAAGAAGATCCAGGAATGGGCCGACAGGGAATTGGACAAATTAGTTCCAGACAAAGAATTACTCCAAGGGTTGTTCTAACACCAATGATAATATAATTAGAGCCTGTCAACTAAACGACAAAGAAAGAACAACACAAGTGCCATTTGTTTATTAAACTTCTAAAAGCAACAATAATATGCAGACATGTAGCATCAATAAAGAAGTTAGAATCCAGCAAAACCAAACAGCAAAAATTCTAATCCAACAAACAAAACTCTTAAGTATAGCAAAAACTTCTAAGTACAGCAAAAACTTCTAATCCAGCAAAAACTTCAAGTCTACCAAAAACTTCTAATCTACTAAACACCCAGGAAAATCTACAATCTAAAACTAGAATTATGGCTTTTCCACTGCAAAACCCTTTCAGGGTGAAAAGTAACAAGGCATTGGCGCCTCATAACTTGGTGGGGTGGACTACAGAAAGACCGGTTCTACCTGTGCTCGCGTTTTTATACTGGAGTCAGAAGGATTTCCAGGGTTCCATACCAATCATACAGTACTCGCCCTCTGGTGGAGTACCATCCTCATCGCGAGCCGAGTATATATATATATATATATATATATATATATATATATATATATATATATATATATATATATATATATATATATATATATATATATATATATATATATACATATATAACAGGAAACACTAAATATGATTTGTGTACATTGAGTAATGACAAGGAAATACAAAACAAATTCAACATAGAAGTACAGTACATATTTGATATATTCTCTGACCTAGAGATCCTATTCTAGAATGTGGATGATCAATGGGAAATGTTGAAGAATTCAATCAGTTTGGCTGCAGAAACAACTATTCCAAAATTAAAGAAGGTGGGTCGTAAGAAATGGATGACTGAAGAAATTTTACACTTAATGGAAACATGAAGACTCAACAAAAATAATTCTGCCACATATGAAGAAATTCACAGACAAGTCAGAATATTATCTAAGGAGGCAAAAGAAGCATAGCTTGAAGAAAAATGCTTAGAAATTTAAAAACCACGACAGTCAAAATTCCAATTTAGTGCAAAAAAGAATTCAGGAAATTACTAATAAAAGAACACGTACACCAGCAGGCTGTCTAAAAACTAAAGATGGCAAAATCATAATAGAAAAAGATCAGATTCTAAATGTATGGACAGATTATGTGAAAGACGTTCATGGTGATAACTGAGTGGAACAGTATGGTATTAGATTTAATAATGAAGGGCCGCCAATTTTGAAGATGGAGGTTCGAAATGTTCTTAAGCATATGAAAGCTGGCAAGGCCCTCGGTGCAGATAACATCTCAGCAGAAATGATTAAAGCTTTAGAAGAATATGGAATAGGTCAGGTCACCAGACTGCTGAACACATTATATGATACTGGAGATATACCTTCTGAATTATGTAACTCTGTATTTATTGCAATCCCAAAGAAATCGGAAGCCTTGGAATGTGATAAACATAGAACAATTTGTATAATGAGTCACATCACAAAGATTTTGCTTCCAATTATCATGCAAAGAGTGAGGAAACAATTACAACCTGAGATAGGGGAAGAACAATATGGGTTTATAGAAGGAAAGGGTACAGTAAATGCTGTGTATATGCTGCGAACAGTTATTGAACGTGCTACAGAAGTAAACAAGGATATACATCTTTGCTTTATTGACTATACAAAGGCTTTTGATAGAGTTAAACATGTCAACATGGTGGATATGCGGTGTTAGGCAGGGATGTGTATTGTCTCCAAATCTTTGTTTCCCTATACAGTGAAAATATTTTCAGAAGTGTAGAAGATGTAAATGGAATCAGCACTGGAGGACGAAACATCGAACGAACGAACGAACGAACGAACGAACTTTATTTTAAAAGGGTAACAAATTGGGCACGCATTCCCGTCTTACATTCGGCCCTTTCCATCACTCATCTTTCATTCATCAAATGTGCATGTTACATTTACATAGGGGAAAAAACACTGTCAAATTGATTTTGTAAGCATAAACAATGCATATTACGCATGGTACATTCACTGGGGGGGGGGGGGGGGAATATTGTCAAATGAAAGTTGTAAACATATACAGTGCATATTGTAATGTTGTGAGACACATCCTCCATCCACCCTCACACCCCGCAGCCACCCACACATCCCTCAGCCACCCACACATCCCCCACCCATCACACCCCCACCAACCCACACTTACCTCCACGCACTCACACAGACTCAGGCAAACATACATGCCGCCACCCACCCACCAATCCCCCACCCACACACATTTCCCCACCCACACATACATCCCCCACCCATCCCATAACCGACAAGCACACAACCACACACATATTCTCCTACACCCACCCACACACCCGCAACCACCCATCAAAACACACATCACAAAACCAAACACCTATACCCCCGTCAACCCACACATCCCGCACCTATCCATACATACATCCTGCACCCTCACAATTTTCCCCACCCTCCCACACACACATCAGCCAACCTACACCCACTCATCATCAGCAAGTGCCGTGCCGGCTGGCGTAGGCGTTCATGGCTCTCCACAGATCTCGGTCTTTGGTGTTCTGGATCAACTCTGCTGATGATATTCCTCCATGCCACTGTCTCAATCCGTCCAGCATCATTTCTCTTGGTCTGCCTCTGCCTCTCTTCCCCTCGATCTTCTCCAGTTGTCAAGATTTTCTCCAATGCCTCTCTTCTCATCACATGACTAAAGAAAGCTGTTTGTCTCTTTCTTATTGTTGTATATAGTGTTCTAGTTTCATTAGCCTCTTTCAGGCAATCGTTGTTAGTTACTCTGGCAGTCCAAGGAATTCGCAACATTCGTCTTAAAAACCACATCTCTGTTGCTTCTAAGTTCTTCCTAATTTGTTCATTTACTTTCCAAGATTCGCTGCCATACAGCAAAACTGGTCCTATATAGCATTTTAGCACTCTCTTTCTTACATTCATTGATAGCGACTTATTGCATAAGATACTCTTCATTTTCTGAAATGCGGCTTTTGCCTGCCCTATTCTGCTCTTAATCTCTGTTGTACATCTTCCATCCGATGTTATAAGTGCCCCTAGGTATTTAAAATTATCCACTTGGTTGAGAATTTCCCTTTCTATTTCTATGTCACATTTTGGTGTCCCCATTTTCTTTGATATCACCATTGTTACTGTTTTCTTGATATTCAAGGAGAGTCCTTTCTGTGCACTCTCTGATACTACAATGTCCAACAATTGTTGTAGGTCTGTTGCACTATCCGCCACCAATACTGTGTCATCTGCATGGCGTATATTGTTTATATTATATCCTCCGATTAGTATTCCTGGCTTCTCTTTGATCTCTCTCATTATTACTTCGCTATATCATCATCATCAAGTGCCGTGCCGGCTGGCGTAGGCGTTCATGGCTCTCCATAGATCTCGGTCTTTGGTTTTCTGGATCAACTCTGGTGCTGATATTCCTCCATGCCACCGTCTCAATCCATCCAGCATCACTTCTCTTGGTCTACCTCTGCCTCTCTTCCCCTCGATCTTTCCAGTTGTTACGTTGTTCTCCAATGCCTCTCTTCTCATCATGTGACCGAAGAAAGATGTTTGTCTCTGTCTTATTGTTGTATATAATGTTCTAGTTTCATTAGCCTGTTTCAGGCAGTCGTCGTTAGTTACTCTGGCAGCCCAAGGAATTCGCAACATTCGTCTCAGGAACCACATCTCTGTTGCTTCTAATTTCTTCTTAATTTGTTCATTTACGTTCCAAGATTCACTGCCATACAGCAAAACTGGTTCTACATAGCATTTCAGCACTCTCTTTCTTACTGTCAACAACCGAAGTGGACAAGCATTCATGGACACTTCTCTTGCACCACACGAAACTCGTAAGGCGTACAAGAGGATTTATCACAAGTTTTATTTCGGCTCGGCATTTACAATTGCAGAGCCATCAATGATTCACAGGTTATATCACCACATGATAATGCTCAGTATTCACTATCCTAAAGTCAGTCCTAAGCTCTAGCTATAGTTATATCTACACAAAGAAACCCAACGTCGATAACGATGTGCTAGCTCGCGTGTCCAGTCCCCTCTCTCCCGATCTCCGCCGATGGCGGTAACGCCACGCGCGGATGGATCTCGTGGGTTAGTAGGCATTGCGTGCTGGAGTTTCTCAGCACGCCTCAAGTGGTCTGTCCACTACTAAACTCTATTAAGAGTTTACTTGTTTGCCTACACTTCTCGTGAAGGTGTGATCATAGTTACTCAACTCTTTGGTTGACACTTGCGCGTCCGAGTAGAGAACTATTCATGGCTCTCGATCTCACCACTCACCCTCCTACTCCCTGGGTAGGGCTAATCTTTCCCCTTGGTATCCCCACTCCTGGGCAGGGGTATGATCTTTATCCCTTCTTAGGCTTCTCCTTGACTTCTCGTCCCCTGTGGTCTTCCTTGTATCCCTAAGTCTTTGACATACACTCCCAACTTCTGTGTTGCGTTACAAACTTTCAGTTATGAGTGTAATGCAAGAAGTTTTAAAAAAATTTAGTATGTCTCATTTTTTGTCAAAGACTCTCTTAAGTTTGGCGACTTGGTTATGGGTTCCCAACAGACATCTATTAACCAATGTCACAATGTTGTATTCCTTTACTTGGCTACTGGTTATCGCCACCCACTTGTATAGTTGGCATGAGCCCTTTTCTCATTGCAATATTATAATTATCGGGAGTTTGTCTGAACCGAAGCCGTTATCTTTTAAATAGATCTGCTCCTCAAATAGGAAATTAACTCACTACCCACACAAAATTGTCCCTGTTAGGGGATCAAAACATGAATTGCTTCATGCTCCCATATAACATTTTACCCAACTCTTGTACAAGCTGTGTACGCTAATTTTTTACCTGTCTAGCTTTCGCTTGTAACGGAATCTTTCACTGTTAAGTTATTGTTTCGATTGTCTATTGTGTCCCCTGTCCCATGTGTATGCCCCTTTTGTAAAAACATGTGTATGTAATGTATATGTTAGTTTTTCTGGTTGTTTGCGTGTTTGTATCCCTGAATAAAGTGTGATTAAACTGCAAACATGCGTTTATGTTCATAATTTACGTGTATGTTTGTTTTCAAGTGCCATAATACGTAGTGCGTAACGCTAATTCGTGACTACATGTCCGTTTTATGAAACTTAGAATAGATTCCCTAAGATCTAATGTAACTGTTGCTGAAACACGGATTACATCACAACCCACCAGACACAACACATTTCACCACTGGAACAATATCTCGACACATACAAATCACTAAGTCGCGTTGTGCGGTAAAAAATCCGCTGATTGTCTCATTCTCTTGTTGTATTTCATTTTCTCCTCCCCTTCATCCATCTGTCACACTCCTTGTTACTCACTTAAAAACCAAAATTGTTAAAATCTTATGGTGCCACAAAATAAATACAAGTTTGGCTCAGTTTGATAAGCTATTGAGCCTGATGACGGTGCTATCTTTTCGCACTAGTCATTTATGTACATAGAATTTACATGGAATGAAAGGATTGATAGTTAGCAATCCTGAAGTATTGAAAACTCTAATTACCTATTCTACATTGGTGTACAGTACTTAACTACTTTAAGGGAAGTAACCTAATTAAACTAATGAAATATAGTGAAATAAGTTAGTTACCTTTTTAGATGTTTCTAAATTGACTGATATGAATTTAAATGATGGGGGGAAAAAATCCAAAACAATAGGGGTGATTATTTATCTAACTACCTGATATTAAATGTGGTTAACTTAAGATAACTAAATGAAGTACATGTAGGTGATGATTTATGTACTAGTTGGAAATGGAAATGCGTTTAACTTCCTATCACTAAATGAGATGTTTTATAACTCAAGATTAAGATGAACTGACATGAAATAATTTACTATCCTTTCTAGCACTTTTGTCCTAACTGTAACTTACTATAATTAAGCTATTCTATGCTATTAAATGTATTTATCTTAATCTATATTAAATATAACTATACTCTTATCTGCAACTGCAATAAAAGCAATTTATAATACATATCACAATACATCACAAAATACATATTAATTACATTAAATACCTCAGGTATGTGGGTGGCTTACTGTCTTTAAGTAAATCTCGTTGACACACTTTGAGATTAACTAAGCACTCGTCCTGGGTAATAATATTAACTACACAGTCCTATTCGCACTTTTACATTTGCACACTTCGGTGATGGCGTAGATCTCTTCATTCGTGTCTGTCCTCTAACATTATTCTGACACTGTTCTCACAACGCTAACACAAGGTGATTCATCACTGTGCGAGCATTATTAATGGAACGCTGTTAATGAACACCTTGGACACCAGTTACTTAATGTGTCTTTAGCTATGTTATCGTAGAATAAGTTCTGTGTGAAACGTCAAGTATCTCTACACCAGATGGTCTACTAAGAGTGTCTGCGAGCATATTAAGTTTTCCTTTAATATGTTCAATAGTAAACGAATAGTTCTGCAATATAAGTGACCATATATAGACCCTATTATTCCGATGGACA
This sequence comes from Cepaea nemoralis, assembly GCA_014155875.1. Classification (NCBI taxonomy): domain Eukaryota; kingdom Metazoa; phylum Mollusca; class Gastropoda; order Stylommatophora; family Helicidae; genus Cepaea; species Cepaea nemoralis. The sequence continues at coordinate 12,584 of JACEFZ010024458.1, read as the reverse complement.
CCTGACTGCATGACTGTGATCGGGGAATTGTCAGTTTGGATCACGAAGTGAGTACCCGCTAAAAACCGGTGGAGTTTACCTATGCAATATAGCACACTAAGGGCTTCCAACTCTGAGATGGAGTACTTGGCTTCAGCGCCAAATTGAAAGAGCAAAACCCATGCTACAGTTCATTAACTCCTGTTGGTGCAAAATTTTTCATATAACTTTGATATATGCCTATATGCCTCTTACATTATTGAGACTTATTTTTACATCGATACCTATACAATTAGGTAATATGTGCAATTGTAAGAGTATCCGTTTAGAGGATGTAATGTGCAAATTGAAATCAATTTTTCTAACCCACCCGTATTAAGATTACCAAACATAGATATACCTTATATTCTGACCACAGATTCGAGTGCTATCGCAATTGGAGGATGCCTGATGCAGGAATATCAAGGCGTGAGACATCCAATACTCTATTTCAGCCGCAAGCTTAAAAAGGCAGAAATCCATTATTCCACAGTTGAGTTGGAGGCATTAAGTCTACTTTTTTGTATGCGTCGTTTAGCTAAGTTCCTCTTAGGTTCCCAGGTTGTTGTCTTGACGTGTAAGGCGCCACTGCTGGTACTTAAACAAGGTGTTCCAAAGAATCATCGATTGGCAAGAGGGTGTCTTCTTCTTCAGGATTTCGACTTTGAAATCCGCCACATCAAGGGTACTGATGATAATTATTGCTGACATATTATCACGGCAAACTAATGCACCAGCAGACTAACACTATGCACATTAATTATTCGCCATATAATAAGCTGTCATATTTTAGTCTGTTGCATAGAACAGTGTACCTCTACACCTACCATAGAACTTTCATCCAGAAGTATCAACGCCCAAGTGAATAAGCTACTTATAACACTCACGAACATGAAACTTTGAGAACCCTATATTGCATTAAGCCATATTACCAATTGCCAAGGCTTTAAAAACAATCCGAGCGATATATAATATCTGTGAAGTGATATCAACCAGTGAACTGACAGTCATCGTGTAAAGATTAAGAACACTGCATACTCGCTATTGCAAAGAAACTTCGCAAACAGCCGGAATAGAACTACGTCTATTACAACATGCAAGGGACAGCTATATTAACTGTTAACATTGATGGCACGACACACGGACAACAGGAGGACAACACACACATCGTCGTTGGAGTTAATTAATTTACTATTAGTTAATATGTATTACACTTGTATTTAATTATATATATAAAATATGTCAACCTGTAACTTGTATATTTTCTACCATAATATATTACAGGCATTTTCACTCATAGGTGAAATATTCTTCCAATACAATTTTTCTATTTAAGTTATAAACCATTTTTTGATTACACGGACAAAAAGTACTTGTTACCTTAAAGGGGACATATCGCCTAATCCGTTTTTTCTAACGGCAGTAAGACTTACCTTAACTTTATTTGTATATTTTAACAAAATACTATTTTGTATGAAAGATGTATGAATGACAGAGTGAATGAATTAAATGAGAGAGCGATATACTGAGCGGACAAATTGTACGCAAAACGTATTTATTTTAATTTGTCTGCGTCTTTCATGTAAAAATGTATTACCTGTCTCAATTGTTGATACATGTTTAGTATTGAATACACTACATCTAAGCGCCACTGTTTGGAATGCCCCGATCATGCATTACACAGATTGGGTAATTCATGACAAAGGATATCCCAACTCGCGACGCTTGGAAGTAAACCACACAGTGAACACACACTTTATACAAACTCAAAACTGAACACTAACAATTAAAATACAGTCACTTTATTAGAAACAGCAACATATCATTCAATACACTAACAAGCCAACAGGAACACACGTAGTCAGATGTGATAAAACAACAGCATAACTACATATTCAGCAATATACAACATACGGAAGTAAAAATGTATCGATATACACACGCAGGACAAGATTTGCAAGTGTACTTAAATAAGCCAAGACATTTGTCTTGTTAAAACTCTCTTACACAGAGTTTTATATCTTTGGTATCATATAGATACTTGAGAAGGGCGCGGTTGTAAAAGCAACTGGGAACGTCACGGAACTTCGGTCAGATAAGCATGTTTAAGAACATAGAAGAGAGAGACCTCTTCAGCAATCATCTTGAAGTGGTGTATGGGAGAATACATGAGTTGTTGATGCAGATGTGTAGGTTGCCAAGTTAATATCCACCAAACTACAAACACCGACTTTATGTGATCTTGTGACAGAATTAGTACATAACTAATTACCATATAATAACCCATCAAAGCAGGGGGAGGGGGACTCCTGTCACAGTCTCATATAAGGGCGGTACTAACATAAAATTAAGAGAGAGTGGAGAAGGGATAGAACTCCAGCTAAAGGGAAAGAACCGAGTCACTCGAAGGCTCGAATAATCCAGAGCCTTCTCGAAGGACCGGTCAGTGTGTCCACAGCCCCGTAGACACCGATGGGGCCCGCCGATTGCGGGGTCCACGAGAAACTCGGAGAGAGTTACCACCCGTGTCGGATTGCGACACGTGTGGAAAGGCAGACACGGACTGGACATCGAGGAAGCAACAGGGCTTACCTTAATGGGGACTTGATAGCTTAAAACCCAAGTGTATTTAGGGGTCTTATGCATATGTTAGATAGCTGATAGAGTTGTTGTAATAATCATGTTTATTGTAAACTCCTGTGATACGCAACTTGCAGATTGCTGGCTTGCGAAAGCTCTCTTCGCCAGCTTACTGTAACATAATATAAATAAATGATGTTAGATTGCATATGAACGGAGTTTGTTGCCTGTATGAGCCCGAGTTTCATTCCCCTAGAGATCTAGGACGGTGACAGGCTGGATGGAGGATGTATGTGTGGGTAGTGAGGGTGATTGTAGTTTGGGGATGTGTGTATGGGTAGGAGATGTGTGGGGAGATGGGTGTGTGGGTGAGGGATGTGTCTTTGGGGTGGGTGTGGTGTTGTGTGGGAGGGGAGCTGGGTGTGGATAAATGATGTGTGCGTGGGTGGGTGAAGGTGTGGTTGGGTTTGCGGGTTGGTGAAGGATGTGTGTGAGGGTGGGAATGTGTGCTTAGATGGGTGGTTGGGTTGTGTGAGTGTGGGTGGGTAGATAGGAGATGTATGTCTTGATGAGTGGGTAAGGGATGCGTGGGTGTTAGTGGTTGAGGGATAAGTACGTGTGTCTAGGGATGTGTGAGGGGATGAGTGTATGAGTTGGGGATGTGTGTGTGGGTTGTGTGTGTGCGTGGATGGGAGGTGTGTGTTTGTGAATGGGGGATGTGTTGGTGGGTGGGGATGTGTGTGAGGGATGTGTGTATGGGTGGGGAGATTGTGCGTGGGTGGGGATGTGTGTGTATATGGGTAGGGGTGTGTGGTTAAGGGATGTGTGGCTGGGGGATGGGTGGATGGAGGATGTGTGGTTGGGTAGAGGATATGTGGGTGGGTGATTGTATATGAGTAAGGGTGTGTGGTTAAGGGATGTTTGGTTGGGGGATGGGTGGGTAGAGGATGTGTGGGTGGGTAGAGGATATGTGGGTGGGTGAGTGTGTGCAGGTTAGGAGATGGTGGGGGATGTTTGTAGGTGTGGGCTCAGGATCTGTGTGTGGGCTGGGGGGAGATGGGAGATTATGTTGGTGGGTGCGAAATTTGTGTGTGGGTAGGTGCGGAATATGTGAGTTGACGGGGAGATGTGTGTGTGGTTGAGGAATGTGTGTTTGGCTGAGTGGGTGGAGGTGTGTGGGTGGAGGAGGATATGTGGGTGAGTGATTGTTAGTGGGTAATGGGACGGGTAGAGGATATGTGAGTGGGTGGGGAGATGTGTGTAGGTGGGGGATGTGTAGGTTATTAAATGTATGTGTGCTTGGGGTGTATGTGGATGGGATGTGTGGTGGGTGAGAGGTGTGTGTGGGTGGGGAGATGTGTAGGTGTAGGGATGTGGTGGATGGGTGGGGGAATGTATGTTTGTTTGGGTTATGTGTGTGGTTGGGTGGGGGAGTTGGAGTGAATGGGGGATGTGTGGGTGGGTGGTGGATGTGTCTCATAACATAGTAATATGCATTGTTTATGTTTACAAAATTCATGTGACAATGTTTTTTCCTATGCACTGTTGATGAAAGAAAGATGAGTGAATGGAAGGGCCGAATGTAAGACGGGCCTGCGTGCCCAATTTGTTACCCTTTGAAAATAAAGTTTGTTCGTTCGTTCGTTCGTTCTCTATCCTCTATCTCTATTTATTTTTCTTTCACTCACACTGGCACACTAACTCTATCATAGTCTCATTCTCTCCCTCTCTCCCACTCACTATTTCTCTCTCTCATGCTTATACGCACTCACACTCTCACACTCGCCATCACTTACACACATAAATACATATTCCCTCTCACTCAATATCTCACTCACCCTCCCACTTACACTCTCTCTCTCTCTCTCTCGCTCTCTCTCTCTCTCTCTCTCTCTCTCTCTCTCTCACACTCGTTCACTCTCTAAATCACACTATATCACTCTCTTATTCGCACACACAGACAAGCAAACAGACATAAACACACTAACTCACTCTCACTCATTCACTTTCTCATGCACTCTGTCAATCACCCACTCTCTTTCTTACACACTCACTCGCTCTCACACTTACTCATTCTCGCACATACACGCATACTCACAAATTCTCTCTCACTCACTCACGCTACCTTACTCACTCACTCACTGACTCTCTAACTCACACTCACTCACTCACATTCTCAGTCTATCACACAGACAGGCAGACACACAACACACCCACTCTCTCAGTTTCACTAATTCTCTCAGTTTCACTAATTCTCTCACTCAATCTCTCACACATACGTCCACATACACTCACCCACTTTTACACTCTCTCAGGCACACGGGCATGCATACTCTCTCTTTCTCTGTCTCATACTAATTCTTCCACTCACACTCTTTCTCACTCACTCTCTCGCTCACACACATACAGTGAAGAATGATAGTGAAAAATGATACCATTAGGTGACTTATGGAGGCATATAGTCGGTATGTAGTGAGTATTGAAAGAGTTTTCGGTTGAATGTGTAGGGACTGATTGGAGTTTTCAGATCTGGTGGAAGGCTATTCCACAAGTAAGCACCAGAATATGCGAAACACGATTTGTATAAGTACAATCTAGGCTTAAGAACCTGTAATAAATTTAAGCGCTTACTGTTCATTGCATTAGATTGAATTAACGGTAGAAAATACTCTGGGGTATTTTCAGATATAATTTTATTCACTAATTTGGCTTTGTTATACAAAACAACCAAAGAGGGATCCGTATCACAGTCAGCACCGTGGTAACTTCGAGTCAATGATATATGGTTCAGATGTTGTCTCCCTGTGATGATGAAGACCAGTAGGCGCCAATGGCCGGATCTTGGATGTTTCCATGTGACCTTATGCAGCTCTTTTGTTTTAAAAAAGGAGTTTGTAATACATAGGTCATTTATGGTGCAATGCTCCAGCAGCCTTTGCCCATTTTCATTCATGCGACCGATGTTGTATTTTCCAAGGCACACTGGCCATGCATTCGAGTCCTTGCCCACACGAGCATTGAAATCACCGAGCATATAAATGTAGTCTGATTTTGGAACTGCCTTGATGACGGAGTCTGACTCCTCATAGAACGAATCCTTCACATCATCAGAAGAATCGAGTGTCGGTGCATATGCAGTAATAATGATGTCTTTCATTTCCTCCAGTAGCGAATTCTTCACTGCAAAGCCCACACCGTGTTGCCTTTTTTCTGCCTGCCCTCTACCCTTCCAAAAAAGGTGTAATTGTTTTCCCTGAGTGACCCTTTCCCAGCGAGGTGAGTCTCCTGCAGGCCAGCAATATCAATGTTAAGACGATTGAGTTCGGCATCAATCACATCCGTTTTTCTTTCATCGTCAATATTCGTCAGGTCAGTGGAAAATCCTGGACACATGGTTCTCACGTTCCAGGTTGCAAGCCGTAGCTTGAGGTTTCTATTTTTCTTTTTATTAGGACCTAGTGGATTGGTGTTGCAGCCTGCTATTCAGATTGTGTCCTAGCCCCAAGCACCCAATGAAGCAGGCAGGCTGTGGCGGATCAGCACCCAATTGGCCGGGGGATGCCCAGCTTGAGGCGGGCGGTAGCTGATCAGCGACACCTATAGGTGTCTCCCACCGTCAGAGGCAACGCGTGGCGCCCCATGTCTACGCCAACTGACAGGGACTTATAACCCGGAACAGTTGCCTCTCGCTTTGATTCCGAGACCGGTTAAGACCAGGGATGGAGTTATTGCCTCTCCATAGCACAAAGTCTGGGCTAAGATATAGAGATCATGTGTTTCCCATGCAGCATGATCCCTCTCTCGGCCTGCCTAGTTCACTCCAGAGGAAAGGTAACACCTCTACATCTGGAACAATATATACTGAATGCTCTACGAGAAGTAATACTTTTGCGAGAAACAAGTGATGACTGTGAATCTACAACCATGGCCAGACTGCGAGAACAGCAAATTAAAAGAGGGGTGGCCAAACAAGAACACTACGCAGGAAGCCAAAGAATATTGATAAACCAACACAGAAAGTGGTGTCGTTAGCCGCTACACGCTGCGGGATTTGTTGAGGAGGGGATCCGAGCTCTTATGGACTGAATGGTTCGATGTTCAATGAGGAGTATATATATCCGTGAATATTTTCTTCAACAACGTGCAAGCCTAGCCTTGTGCGTGTCTTATGTGTATCTGGATATGTACAATGTTGAACTCACGTCTGTTCACTCACCATAAGATCTGAGTACAGCAATGAAGGCCAGAAATACACACAGTCTGAGAGGTTGCATGTTGTCCTGTCGTCTCTCCTAATGAGACACATAGCAACGGGAGGCAGATTATAACTAGTCCTGGGGATATAATTTTATGTGCATAACTTATATACCTCGCAGATGTTTCTATATGGCTTCAATCACATTGGAATGGGATTCTTTAAAAATGAGTTTAGAAGTATAACGAACAGTTGCAAAAGTCAATTGGCGTTATGTTAATGAAGAATTTATAACTAGTTGCCCTACATATTGACATCATGCCATACTTGTGGGACGACCCCACTCTATATGTTAACATGGAGGTCATTATACACCGATGGAATATGTTAACAAAAGCTTTCATGTGAACGCGACAACGAGCTGTCTATCCTATAGGCCGATCTGTTTACTTGACGTTGTAAGTATGTGCTGTTTACATGTATTTGATGTTGAACAATATGAGCAGTTACATAACTGATAGATGTGTCACGGATACGTGTATGAGTTGCCGCTAAGCTAAAATAAATTGATAATATCCACTGACAATTTTCTCATTATTTGACAATGGCATCTTCATATTGAGCAAGCTGGTTGGATGCATGGTATAGGTTCAGACAGGTGGTCAGGTCTGATACATTTGACAGTCCCTTACTACAAAGCTAAAGGTCATTTACACCAGCCTTGTTACAGTAAGTTACTACAAGATACGTTTTAGAGACGTTTCACAGTTGACTTTACTGCAAGACTAAGATTTGTTAATATAGACATGTAACAGTTTGTTTCTGCAAGATTAAGAGACCTATCACAGTTTAAACACTTAAACACATGCAACTTATTCAAAAAGCTGCCAGAATTATCTTCTATTCTTAATCAAAATGTTCATGTATTCGGCCTTAGTGAAAGTAGATTAAATGAAAACATTTCAGACGAGGACATCTCTATTAAATGGTACAAAGATTTTAGAAAAGATCCATTTAGGAAACAAGAGACAGGCATAGTAACCTATGTTTCTAATCTACTATATGTTCACCGTAGGCTAGACTTTGAAACTTGCGAAATAGAATGTATTTGGTTGGAGTTAAAACTTCGAAACCGCACTCCCCTGATAATTGGCTACCTCTATCGAAATCCCAGGGCTGGACACGTTTGGTACGAAAACTTCACTACCATGATGGATGTGGTTTTCGCTTCGGGGAAGGAAATTATACTACTCGGAGACTTTAACATTGACACCAACAAATCCCATATAACTTGGGGAAATTTAATTGCATCATACAACTTCCAACAAATAGTAAAACAAGATACTAGAGTAACAAACTCATCTTCAACACTTATAGATCACATTTATGTAACTTGCTCGGACAACATCATAGAATGCACCGTGCACAATTGTGCAATGAGCGATCACTACCCAATATGCTGCACATGGTCTAAAAAAGGAATTAAAACTCCTAAAAATAACACATAACTGTAAAATATAGAAGCTAAAAACATTTCAACCAAAACGCATTTTTACAGGGCTTGCTCAGTTCACCTGTAGACAATGTTTGTCAACTTCCAGACCCGGATGATGCTCTGGAATCCTGGATGAAGATCTGTATTGATGTGTTTGATAGACATGTGCCAATCAAGGAAGTTCGAATAAAACATCACTTCAAACCACCTTTGATCACCCAGGAAATTCTTGAAATTATGAGAGACAGAGATAAGGCACATAAAAAGCGAGATCTCAGCACATGCCAAACTCTTATAAACAAAGTTCAATTATCATACGAAGGGAAAAGAAAATTACTTTAAGAACTTAGTAATAGATAAAACAAATAGTAAGGATATATGGAAGGCAATTAACACCTTGACAAACAAGCATAACTACTCAAATTCATTACCAACAAATCCTATTTCATGCGACCAATTCAGTAACGTTTGTTCAGAATGACATAGATCAGTTGAAGGCTACAATACCAAATTCTCCTTGCAACTTATCTTTACTGTCATTGTTTTGCCAGACCAGATGCCCCCGAGATATCCTTTCTGACATACCGCTAATGACAGTCACTGAAGTATTCACTTAACTCAGTAAACTAAAAAACACAAACTCATCTGGGTTAGATGGAATCAGCAGTCGGATTCTCCGCTGTGCATCCCCAATGATCTGTGTATCACTAACCTATGTATATAATCAGTGTCTCACCAAAGGTCACTTTCCATCAGCTCTCAAAATCGCTAAAGTGTATCCTTTCCTTAAATCTGATTCATTGGACAATGGTCTCCCGAACAATTATAGACCCATCACTTTACTATCATCATTATCTAAACCACTAGGAAAACACATCCATAAGGTAACATTACAGTATTTAGATCGCAACAAGCTTATAATTGACAGTCAATCAGGATTTCGACCAAAATATTCTTGCCATACGGCCCTAACAAACATGATAGAAAATTGGTACCAGAATATGAATAACAACAATCTATGTGGAGCTGTGTTTATCGATTTCAGAAAAGCATGTGATATGATAGACCTTGCCATTTTAATTAAAAAAACTAGAGACAATGAAAATTGGCCCTAATGTTGTGACACTAATAACATCTTTTCTTTCAAACAAAAATCAAGTAGTATCATACAATAAATCTCTGTCCCAAACCACTACCTTCAATACTGGAGTACCGCAAGGCTCTATTCTTGGCCCTCTATTATTCGCCATATATATTAATGATCTACCTTTGCATCTTTCGTCGTCCTGCGATCTATTTGCAGACGACTGTACAGTGTATACAAACGCTGAAATCAGTTATTTGCTGGAGTCGTCTTTGCAACAAGAATAAAATAATGTAGTTAGGTGGAGCTATGCGAACCTAATGCAAATTAGCATCACTAAAACAAATGTTCTCTATGTTATTAACAACCAGACAAAGACTTCAGACTCTAAATTCACACAGATCACTTCAACTTCACATCGACAACATGCCAGTAGAAAGTGTAATTGAGCCCAAAACATTAGGCCTCATCAATGATAGAAACCTAACTTTTAATCCCCACGTTCAAGCGCTCACTAAACAAACAGCGAAAAAAGTCTACCAACTCGCCAAAATTAAAAATTTCCTTGATGAGGACACAAGGAAAATATTCTATACGTCTCACATACAGACACATTTTGACTACTGCTCTACAATCTGGGACTGTTGTTCCAATTAAAGAACCAAGCGACTTTACTCAATCCAGAAACGGGCCATGAGTTTAATTTATAGCAAACATTTAACTGACTATCCTAGCCTGCATAAACGCCTTCAGTTACTACCACTCCGAAAACATCTGCTTTTCAATAAGGCCAAACTAATTGTCGTGTCCTCCTTTAAAGTGTCGTCCCTGGAGTGAGGAGATCCGACACCCACATTATAATATTATTTTTTTTCCCCCTCAATATTCTGGAGAATCCACCAGCTTCCGTCCAACACACTCCATCAGCCTATGGAAACCTTTTCCTATCACTCTCACACTGTCGTACTATGCCCCCTTCTCATACTTCCCCAACGCAACATACTCAACAACTCTTGCTTCTAGAAATTAATAAAGATTAATTTATTAAAATAAAAGTGTAACGTGTATGAGACGTGTATGCGAAGAAAATGTGTGACGTGTTCTATAAAGTGTGTAGACTCTGTCTCTCAGACATCAACTCAGTCAGCTGATCACAGCAAAGATAGACCACAGCACGTTACGTCAGAACAAGTACGTCTCACCCGTTGCCGGAACATCTTGCCGGATAATGCTTTGCCTCTGTAGACCTCTGGTAATCCAATTTCATGAACATCCGAAATAGACACCAGTGGTATTAACAGTTAATCATGGACCGGTTGCACTCTACACAATGTCCGTTCCTAATGTTCCTAAACAAACTGCACAAGTCTTTTGCAGTGTGTACGCAGTTAGTTAGTTAGTTAGTTAGTCGACAGATCATCCTCGTTGCACATCGAACCACTCAGTTCATAAGGGCTACTTACTAATGTTAATTGTTACTGTACTGGATTGATCCTCACTCGTGTCTATCCAGCCTCACATATAATGTCATGTGTTCTATTACCACGAGATTATATACTCTAGGTACATATTAGACCCAATGTCTTCAGCCCGCCACCACTGTCTGATGATGTGTGGTGCATCAGTACGCATCACTCACTTTGGTGAATCAACCTGCTTTTAGCTTTCAGTTACGTTTCTGTCTGCACTTTATTGATGGTTGAACGGGTGTTCTTCCGAATGGGTTTTTTTTTTTAAACTTGTTGAGTTTCCTTGGATCTGGTAGGGGAAACCTAGGATAGAAACAACACATCTGGTGATAGTACTAGTCACTGATCCTTTGGCTGAGTGTAAGCCTATCACCTTGCTTAATGATCTTTAGCTAACTAGACTTAGTCACAGAGCAGATTAGCTACCCACCTAGAGTCGAATCAGGCTATGACAAAGAAAATATATCAGCAAACCAGAATGCGGAAACCCCGCCCACCAGGGACAACCTACGGGAGGATCCCAATTATCCCCTCATTACTCAATTCTCAACTAGTCAGCTTATCAACACTTCACTAATCTATTCTTAACTAGCAGAGTTAATATCACTATTCTAACTCTAACTAGTTTCCACTAACAGTGCTAATCATCACACTATAGTTTAACAAGGCTACTGCCTAAAGTAATTATAAACGAATATATTATAATAGGTTATACCTTAAATGGCACTACTGCAGTCCTATCAATCATATCTACATCTGCCATTATAGGCACGTGCAAAATTAAGTCACTATTAACACACGGTAGATATTATTTCCACTAAGCACTGCAGTGCCCTGCACTCTGTCTAGAGCATTATTCAAGTCCACCCTAGTTGATCTCAACTCGAGTTTATATGGCAAACTACCAAAGTTGTCCACGTGACGTTATCCTTTACTCCCCCACACAGGTGGCACAGTGGCAAATCATCCCTGTCAAGAACTATTTTCCTGGCTTAAATCCTGTCAAAGTTGTCAGTAATTGCCTAGATTCTCAAAACAAGCCAGCTAGTTTCTGTATACTCCCAACAAAGAGTTTCGATACCAAGCTGCCAATCATCTTGATGTTCCGGAAACCAAGAATTGACAGATGCACTGTTTTTCCGTACTAGGTCTACTTCCGTTTTACATCTGCCCCTGTGATCTCACGGCTTCCATCTGCATTCAAATGTTGACAAAACTTGTCACTCTTCTGTTCCGTGGTGACAATCCCAGCAGCCATATTCCGTCTGATGTCCGGCAGTATAGATGACAAACGGAACCATTCCATATCCTTCTCCCTCACCACCAAATGTGTTTATGGGCTGACACGATGTAACCTGTACAACTGTGTTTACTCTGTTAGTACAAATAGATGTCGCCCAGAAAATATACGCCAACGCAAACGTCGGTATTATTATCTGGGTTAACTCAGGGCGCTCGTGACATAGGCCCCCCTCTTAAGAGAGTAGTCCATCTCACTCTTCTCCACTATGAGTTAAATCCAGATGATTCATTCCTCTTCTTCAGGAGCTGGGTGTCTTGACAAGAAGTCCGCTCCAACATTTTCCTTCCCAGGAATGTACTCTACTGTGAAATTATACGGTTTGAAGTAAACAACGGACCACCGCATCAAACGTGCGTTGAGCTTCTGAGAAGTAGCCAGGAACATCAGGGGCTGATGATCCGACGGACCCGAAAAAACTTTAAAACTCCCCTAAAAACCCC
>JACEFZ010024457.1:22500-83139 GCA_014155875.1 Cepaea nemoralis | reverse complement strand
TTAAGAAATGTAAAAGAGCAGTCCAAATATGCTGCCATTCAGGCTAAATTTCAAAAGTATGACTATTTATAGCATATCTGACTCTGGCACACACACATTCGGATCCTTGCTGGTAATACAGAGTTTGTGCACTGTGCTGAGATTCTCCTGGTGTGATCTATAGGAGGAGGCTGGAGCACTTATGAGGGTATCTGTGTGCAAGAAAGTCATCGTTTATATTGCAAACCGGATGAAATCATGAGCGTGGAGGATAGAAGCACATATGTTACCAGTGCCCCTAAGGCAGGTAAAGAACAGTAACTCTGCAACCCATCAGGCATGTAATAAGAGGCGACTAATGAGGATTTAACGTGCAGCTGTGAATCCGGGACAATTAGTTAGCAGGCAAAAGAATGCCTAAAAGTCACAGAGAGCCAAAATGAGCAATCTGGACATAATAATGGAGGCTAAGTCACAAAGACAACTTATCACAAACATCGGAAAGAGTCAGGTATAATAATTTGGCCACATTATGAGAATAAAACAAACGTGAACTTATTGTGACAACCGGAAAGATTTGTGGAAAGAGAGATAGAGAAAGACAGTGAGAGAAAATTCTTGACAGTCTTGTATCATGGCACAGAAGGGGTGGGGTCAACAAATGAAGAGATCCACAATTTGTGGATAGGCATGACTGCCCATGACAGCCAGCAAAGGCACATGATGGTGATGAATGTGGGTTGGCATGGGCTGACTACCCCATCTGACTGAAAACTTTAGCCATAAAATTCAACCAATCATGAACAAGCCAAAAGATAAGGAAACAAGAATAACTCAGTCAACCAAGATAAACAGGACTTCACTAGAAGAGGTATGATGCTAGTGGAGAAAGACACAAGGAGTCTGCATCATGGATAAACCTCCTTTTGCCAAGGAAAATATTCAGATTGGTTCCTGGAGTGTTAGAGATGGATAATATGGAGAGGGCATGGAGGAAGCTGCAGGAGGTAGCAAAAGATGAGACAGTTTGGCAGGAGTTGAATGAGGGCCTAATCTTCAATGGGAGATAAAGGGCAGAAGATGAAGGCATATACAAGAAGGCCCTAGTGCAGTGGGAATTTTAGGGTTTCCAGGGGGGGGGGGGGGGAAATTAAGATTATTTCAAGATCGTGTTAATACAAGAACCGATTACTTGATATTGTTTTTCCCTTCATACTGTACGGTTCTGTACATCTCACCCTTTTAAAATTCAATTTATAAAATAAGTAGACCACAAATCATGTTTTATGTGGACGTCTAGACTTGTTTTAGTATGTGCTATTAAATTAGCATTCCATTATTACATATACTGTGTAGGGTTGGGGGAGGGATTTTGAGGTAGGAAATATGAAAGGGGGGAATGACGTTCTGAAAATATGGTGAAGGGGGGCACGGGCCAAATTTTTAGGTAGGAAATACGAAAGGGGGGGAATGACGTTCTGAAAATATGGTGAAAGGGGGCACGGGCCAAAAAAGGTTGAGAACCACTGCCCCCAGAGGGATGCTGGATAGTACTCTAGCTTGCTACCACAGTTGCACAGGTTCAACTCCCAGATGAGGAGGAATTGTTGTACTTGGGTGCTTGAGTCTGCCGTCTTGTAAGAAGGGTGCTAGAGGTTTTTCTGGCAAAGACAAAAGCGGCAAGACAGAGTGCTAGTCACCTTACATCATAGTCTAAGTTTAGTATGTCGTAAAAGTCTGGCATCAAGAGTTAGCAAGACCTTTCAAATTGTTGTGAGCTACCATCATGTTATGACCTAACATCTGGTCATTACTTATAATCTTGTCATGACCTACCATCTTGTTATAATCTACCATCTCACCATGTCCTACCATTTTGCATTAACCTACCGTCTCACGATGACCTATCATCTTGCTATGACCTACCATCTTGCCATCTCCAAACAATCAGATTATGCTCATCTTCCAGCCCAACTGTCACCAGGTTCTTTCCAGTACAGGAGAAAGTAACTGAGCAAATCCCTTTAGAGTGACCTCCCTGCAGGATAGATAACGTCTCCTTGGTTGCAGCATCCCATATATGCACACACGGAACAATTCCAATCTGCCCTGTGGCAATCACATTCTTAAACTTCGGATGTTGGTTGACACAAAGACAGATAATGTCATCTGTGTGCTTCAGGTAGAAACTCTGACTGCCTGTAGAAAAAATATCAACATGTATGACAATCTCCAAATAATTTAAAGAAAAAGTCATATTTATCTCTTAAAGGATAAGTTAGTTGTATATCCTTTACAGGACATCACAATCAACCCCAGCATTTATTGGATGTTTGTGATTTTCTAGGCAATATTACATTCAACTGTTTGCCATTGCTCACTGAACAGCTGATACTCTATTGTAAAAATTAATGCAAGTGAACTGCTCCCAGAATGCCTACAGCTGACTCTGAACCCAGTATACCAGGACTGTGAACCAGCGTTCACTATCCTTAAGTCACAGATGCCTGGTAAAGACTACAGTAAGGAGATGTCAGTATTTGGGGTCAATAATTCTATATCCTTGTGATGTGACAGAAGTGAACAGTCTAGTCATGCTGCATAACCTGCTGCAATCAATTCTGGTGTCACTATTTACTGCTTGACATGGATGGCAATAGTTTGCTGTGGAGCTGACCCTGTTATGGGACTACCTTGACCTTTTAATCTATTCATGAGACTGGGTTGATCTGCAGCCATGTGATCAATGAAAAAAATCCTGCCTTGATGAGATATTTAAACCCAGAACATCTGTGCCAGCAGGCGAGTGCACTAGCCATTACGATATACATTTAGAAAGCAGACACATTCGGCATCATTTTCATCTTTCACCATCACCTCCATCTTGTTTGTTGTCAAGGTGAAGGATAAACAGCGGGAAAGTGCTCGTTTATGGGCTTCCTATAACAAGATTAGTTTATTATTAGATTACTATAACAAGCTGGTCTCCATAGCGACGGCGTTGTGGACGCAATTCGTAATGCCACTTACCCGCGTTCGAAACACAGCGGTGACCAATATGGCAGCAGACCGTGTCACGCTGGTTTTAACGTATTGGTATGGAAGCTGGTCGTTCAGAAAGCAATGGCAAAACTACTGAATGTAAAAACTTGCCAAGACATCAACAACAGCAATAAAATGCTGGTATTGACTGCAACGCCCTGTAAAGGATATGCAACTATATAAAAAAAAAATAACAAGATTCCCATGGACTCTGTTATTCCCTCTTTGACATTTAAATACATGTGTCCTTTAGCAGTTTCCTGTCATGGGTCTATGATGTGACAGCGCCATCACATTCTGTAGGCCTGAGAGCAGGGAGGAGTAGGTGGTCAGTCTTTCCCTCACTTTAACCAGCAATGAGCCCAGGTATCGAAACCGCTTCCGACCATGTTCAAGACATTACCAGCACTGTTCTCCACTCCATCAACTTTGATAGCACAATATAGATACTGTTATTTAAAGACATTAAAAGTGAAACGGTTAAAGAGGATTTTACTTGATCTAGCTCAGTCTCTCTCTGTAGAGCAGCAAACCATTTGCAGAGAGCTCTGCCCAAGGCAAAATCTCTGTAGCTCCAGTGATGACCCCTGGTGGTCTTCTGACAAGTTGCGCTTATGGTCTGAACGACATGGCCTGCCATCTTGTTATGACCACCATGTATACCTGTGCGTGCTGTTGGTTTGTAGGGACTGCTGTCTGTTCCACTTTTTATACGGGACAGTGAGGAGCATTTTGTGTGATATTCACTGGCACAGGAACGGAACATTATGGGGTGACCATTTGCCGTGAAGTTGGAACCACGAGTAACAACACAATCTGAGTACAAAACCATGACCTTTAAAGTGCGAGGCAGATGGATTAATAGAGATGTATCACACTTCACCATGGAGATGTATCACTTACAGAAGTTTGTGGTAATTTTGAACCAGCTTTACAATATATTTGCTAGACCAGTCTGTTCCTGTCTTCCTGCGTTTAAAAAAGGACGTCAGACAAGGTTGTGTAATGTCTCCTGATTTGTTCTCATTGTACAGTGAATATATAATGAGATCTACAGAAAATATGTCAGGGATCCTGGTTGGTGGATATAATATTAATAACTTAGGTTATGCTGATGACACCGTCTTGATAGCAACAAGTCAGAAGGATCTACAGAAAATGATAGATACAGTGGTTGTATAAAGTGAAAAAATGGGCCTTGGTTTGAATAATAGAAAGACAGAAGTCATGGTGATATCAAACAAACAGATTGTGCCTAAAAATGTAAACGTTTTGTGCAATAAGTCACTGTCCTTGAAAGTTAGAAAAAGAGTTCTAGCATGTTGCATAAAACCAGTTTTAACATATGGCTGCAAACCCTGGACAATTAGTAAACAGGCGACAAAATCTCCGGAAGCTGCGAAGATGTGGTTTTATAGAATAATGATGAAAATTAACTGGACAGCCGAAATGAGCAATCAGGATGTTTTATGGAAAGCTGAGTCGCAAAGACAACGTATCAGAAAGAGGCAATCATAATTTTTTGGCCACATTATGAAAAGACAAAAACTGGAACATGTGAGAACCAAAAACATTTACGGAAAGAGAGATAGAGAAGATTCTTGTCAGTCATGGCATGGAAGGGAGTCAACACACAAATTGATCCATGACGTCGGAGATCATAATTTGTGGAGAAGCATGAATGCCCATGCCAGCCAGCAAGGCACTGCATGAGGATGATAAAGTCATGAGAATGAAGACATACAGTAATGAGAATGTATGGTTATAAAATAATAATTCAGAGCTATAAAGTAATAAGAGTGCAGGATTATAAAATTACGAGAATGTATAATTATAAAGTAATGAGAATGTAGAGTTATAAAATTATAATTCATAGCTATGCAGTAATGAACATGTAGATTTATAAAAATGAAGACATCAGAGCTATAAAGTAGTGAAAACTTAGAGCTATAAAGCTAGTGAGAATGTAGAGTTATAAAATTATAATTCATAGCTATGCAGTAATGAACATGTAGATTTATAAAAATGAAGACATCAGAGCTATAAAGTAGTGAAAACTTAGAGCTATAAAGCTAGTGAGAATGTAGAGTTATAAAGCAATGAGAATGTAGAATTGTAAAATAATGAGAATGTAGAGTTATAAAATGCCCATTCAGAGCTATATAGTAATAAGAATGTAGATTTATAAATGAGAATTGAGAGCTATAAATTAATAAGAATGTGGAGTTACAAAAAGATAATAGAGAGCTATAAAGTAATGAGAGTCTAGAGTTATAAAGTAATGCATAAGAAACAATGGTTATAAAATAATGAATATTGAGATTTACAGAGTAATGAATGAGAATCTAGGGTTATAAATTAATGAATATTGAGTTATAAAGTAATGGTAATGTACACACCAGAAGCGAGGTTCTGCATGATGCCAGCACCAGCTGCATGAAACACAATGTCTGCTCCATCATTGACATAGAACAGATTGTTCCTGGCATCAAATCCCCGGTAACCATGGATAAACTCCAGCTGCAGGTCCTAAAACATCATTTAAGAATTGTTTCCTTAAACAATGTAAAATTTCAGCAACTCATGTTGGCTTTTTATCTTAACATTTAAAGAGATAACTAACAGATTAAAAATGAGGATGGTCAGACGCTATATATTCTTCTTCTGTCTTTCATCTCCCAAAGGAGCATAAGCCTTCAACCAATTCACGCCAGTCCCTTTGTTGTCTTGCTCATGATTGGTTGAATTTTGCAGCTAAAGTTATAAAAGGGTTGAGGTAGCCACTCCTCCGCCAACCCTCCTCAGCTGCCAGTGTGAGTATTTTTTGCTTTTCCTTATGAGCCCCAGGTAACATGTGGGTGAGTTCTGGATGTTTGTTGTTTGATCTGCTTACAGCTGTGGATGTTTGTTGATTGATCTGTCTACAGCTGTGGATGTTTGTTGTTTGATCTGTCTACTGCTGTGGATATTTGCTGTTTGATCTGTCTACAGCTGTGGATTTTTGTTGTTTGATTTGCTTACAGCTGTGGATGTTTGTTGATTGATCTGTCTACAGCTGTGGATGTTTGTTGTTTGATCTGTCTACAGCTGTGGATGTTTGATCTGTCTACAGCTGAGGATGTTTGCTGTTTGATCTGTATACAGCTGAGGATGTTTGCTGTTTGATCTGTCTACAGCTGAGGATGTTTGTTGATTTGATCTAGTCTACAGCTGTGGATGTCTATTGTTTTATATATCTACAGCTGTGGATCTTTGTTGTTTGATATGTCTACAACTGTGGATGTTTGCTGTTTGATCTGTATACAGCTGAGGATGTTTGCTGTTTGATCTGTCTACAGCTGAGGATGTATGTTCTTTGGTATATTTACAGCTGAGGATGTTTGTTCTTTGGTATATCTACAGCTGTGGATGTTTGTTGTTTTATCTGCCTATCGCCGAGGATGTTTGTTGTTTGATCTGTCTACAGCTGTGGATGTTTATTGTTTTATAAATCAACAGCTGAGGATGTGTGTTCTTTGGTATATCTACAGTTGTGGATGTTTGTTGTTTGATCTATCTACAGTTGTGGATGTTTGCTGTTTGATCTGTCTACAGCTGTGGATATTTGTTGTTTGATCTGTCGACAGCTGAGGATGTTTGCTGTTTGATATATCTACAGATGAGGATGTTTGTTGTTTGATCTGTCTACAGCTGAGGATGTTTGCTGTTTGATATATCTACAGATGAGGATGTTTGTTGTTTGATCTGTCTACAGCTGTGGATGTTTGCTGTTTGATCTGTCTACAGCTGTGGATGTTTGTTGTTTGACCTGTCTACAGCTGTGGATGTTTGTTGTTTGATCTGTCTACAGCTGTGGATATTTGTTGTTTGATCTGTCGACAGCTGAGGATGTTTGCTGTTTGATATATCTACAGATGAGGATGTTTGTTGTTTGATCTGTCTACAGCTGTGGATGTTTGTTGTTTGACCTGTCTACAGCTGTGGATGTTTGTTGTTTGATCTGTCTACAGCTGTGGATATTTGTTGTTTGATCTGTCGACAGCTGAGGATGTTTGTTGTTTGATATATCTACAGCTGTGGATGTCTATTGTTTGATATATCTACAGCTGTGGATGTCTATTGTTTGATATATCTACAGCTGTGGATGTTTGTTGTTTGATCTGTCTACAGCTGTGGACATTTGCTGTTTGATCTGTCTATAGCTGAGGTTGTTTGTTGTTTGATCTGTCTACAGCTGTGGATGTTTGATCTGTCTACAGCTGAGGATGTATGTTGCTTAATATATCTACAGCAGAGGACATTTGCTGTTTGATCTGCATGCAATTGTGGATTGGTGTCTGATCTACTTAGAGCTGTAGATGTCTGATGTCTGGCCAAAGCATGAAATTACAACATTATCACCGAATGTGTTTGTGAGTTGGCATATACTAATACCAAGTAAAGAAGACAATACATTCTTCATTTCACCTAACCCTGAAGGTAAGCCTAGACTTGGCCTGAGGTGTCAAGACACCATAAACAAGATGAAACTCACTGTTACTTGGCCTCAGGCATAAGGAGACCATAAACAAGATGAAACTCACTGTTACTTGGCCTGACGTAAAAATAGACCATAAACAAGATGAAACTCACTGTTACTTGGCCTGACGTAAAATGAGACCTTAAACAAGTTGAAACTCACTGTTACTTGGCCTGAGGTATAAGGAGACCATAAAAAAGATGAAACTCACTGTTACTTGTGTAATCTTCATCTTCTTCCCTCCTGTTGCTGCAGGAGGTTCCGGGCGTTGAACTTTCGGAGGCTCTGGTGGATTTCTGCTCACATGTGGCCTGCATGGTAAGAACCACAACAACTTTATCACACTTGCTCAGGATGCAGAAAGACTGCCACTCATTCAAGCAACAACAAAAAATCCACACAACAAAAACATTCACAGACTCATATAATTTTCAGGACTGCAATACGACCAGGCTCTGAAGGATTTCTGCTCATTTGAGGAGAAGGGATTATGAACACAATTCACAATCCCACATATGGAACAGCTACAGGCGATTTGGAAGCAGACCGTCTAGCGTGGTTGTCATAGAAAGGTTGAATGCTGGTCATTCAGAAAACTATGGCAAACTACTGTTCGTAAACTTGCAAAGAAATCACAAACAGCCAAAAATGCTGGGGTTGAATGCAACATCCTGTAAAGGATATGTAACTAACTTTTTGCCCTGAAAGGACATTGATTGTTTTGCATGCAATTACAACAAATTTGTGTGTTCCAGCCAGCACATCCAATATCTGTTGTGGTTATAGCCATTTTTCTAATTGTGGAATGTTGCCAAAGCTGTGGCTCAACAGGTCTACTTTATGGTTTCCAACTGCTGAGCTATTAACATGCTGAATTTGCATATAGGATTCCTATTTTTCACCATTACCTGAGAAAGCTAGGCCTCTTATTCTTCTTCTTCTGCCCGGAATCCCCCTTTAGGGTCTAGGCCCTCAAACATCTGATGACAAGCCACACATTCCCTATCTAGGCCCTCAAACATCTGATGACAAGCCACACATTCCCTATCTAGGCACTCAAACATCTGATGACAAGCCACACATTCCCTATCTAGGCCCTCAAACATCTGATGACAAGCCACACATTCCCTATCTAGGCCCTCAAACATCTGACGACAAGCCACACATTCCCTATCTAGGCCCTCAAACATCTGATGACAAGCCACACATTCCCTATCTAGGCCCTCAAACATCTGACGACAAGCCACACATTCCCTATTTAGGCCCTCAAACATCTGACAACAAGCCACACATTCCCTAGCTAGGCCCTCAAACATCTGATGACAAGCCACACATTCCCTATCTAGGCCCTCAAACATCTGACGACAAGCTACACATTCCCTATTTAGGCCCTCAAACATCTGACAACAAGCCACACATTCCCTAGCTAGGCCCTCAAACATCTGACGACAAGCCACACATTGCCTATCTAGGCCCTCAAACATCTGACGACAAGCTACACATTCCCTATTTAGACCCTCAAACATCTGACAACAAGCCACACATTCCCTAGCTAGGCCTTCAAACTTCTGACGACAAACCACACATTCCCTATCTAGGCCCTCAAACATCTGATGACAAGTCACACATTCCCTATCTAGGCGCTCAAACATCTGATGACAAGCCACACATTCCCTATCTAGGCCCCCAAACATCTGACGACAAGCCACACATTCCCTATCTAGGCCCTCAAACATCTGATGACAAGCAACACATTCCCTATCTAGGCCCTCAAACATCTGACAACAAGCCACACATTCCCTATCTAGGCCCTCAAACATCTGATGACAAGCCACACATTCCCTATCTAGGCCCTCAAACATCTGACGACAAGCCACACATTCCCTATCTAGGCCCTCAAACATCAGACGACAAGCCACACATTCCCTATCTAGGTCCTCAAACATCTGATGACAAGCCTCACATTCCCTATCTAGGCCCTCAAACATCTGACAACAAGCCACACATTCCCTATCTAGGCCCTCAAACATCTGACGACAAGCCACAAATTCCCTATCTAGGCCCTCAAACATCTGATGACAAGCTACACATTCCCTATCTAGGCCCTCATACATCTGATGACAAGCCACACATTCCCTATCTAGGCCCTCAAACATCTGACGACAAAGCCACACATTCCCTATCTAGGCCCTCAAACATCTGACAACAAGCCACACATTCCCTATCTAGGCCCTCAAACATCTGACGACAAGCCACACATTCCCTATCTAGGCCCTCATACATCTGATGACAAGCCACACATTCCCTATCTAGGCCCTCAAACATCTGATGACAAGCCACACATTCCCTATCTAGGCCCTCAAACATCTGACAACAAGCCACACATTCCCTATCTAGGCCCTCATACATCTGATGACAAGCCACACATTCCCTATCTAGGCCCTCAAACATCTGACGACAAACCACACATTCCCTATCTAGGCCCTCAAACATCTGATGACAAGCCACACATTCCCTATCTAGGCCCTCATACATCTGATGACAAGCCACACATTCCCTATCTAGGCCCTCAAACATCTGACAACAAGCCACACATTCCCTATCTAGGCCCTCAAACATCTGATGACAAGCCACACATTCCCTATCTAGGCCCTCAAACATCTGACGACAAGCCACACATTCCCTATCTAGGCCCTCAAACATCAGACGACAAGCCACACATTCCCTATCTAGGTCCTCAAACATCTGATGACAAGCCTCACATTCCCTATCTAGGCCCTCAAACATCTGACGACAAGCCACACATTCCCTATCTAGGCCCTCAAACATCTGACGACAAGCCACACATTCCCTATCTAGGCCCTCAAACATCTGACGACAAAGCCACACATTCCCTATCTAGGCCCTCAAACATCTGACAACAAGCCACACATTCCCTATCTAGGCCCTCAAACATCTGACAACAAGCCACACATTCCCTATCTAGGCCCTCAAACATCTGACGACAAAGCCACACATTCCCTATCTAGGCCCTCAAACATCTGACGACAAGCTACACATTCCCTATCTAGGCCCTCAAACATCTGACGACAAGCCACACATTCCCTATCTAGGCCCTCAAACATCTGACGACAAGCAACACATTCCCTATCTAGGCCCTCAAACATCTGACGACAAGCCACACATTCTCTATCTAGGCCCTCAAACATCTGACGACAAGCCACACATTCCCTATCTAGGCCCTCAAACATCTGACGACAAGCCACACATTCCCTATCTAGGCCCTCATACATCTGACGACAAGCCACACATTCCCTATCTAGGCCCTCATACATCTGACAACAAGCCACACATTCTCTATCTCCTGAGTTTTTTTTTATTTACCTTGTCCAAAAAGTCTAGACATCCAGTCAACTACCAAAGGATGGGGGTGTATTTGCATGTCTGAGTGTGTTTGTATGTATGTTTGTGTGTGTATGTATGTTTGTGTGTGTATGTATGTGTGTGTGTGTGTCTGTCTGCTTGTCTATCCATCTTATAACATGGAAAATGCATTGTTTATTTTCACAGCATTCATTTTATGATGTACTTTCTATGTGAATGTAACATGCACAATCGTTATATGCCCATGTGCAGATGTGAAGTTCCAGTGCCAGCCTTGCATACCCCGCTTGTCTCTGGGTTTGGAACGGTGAAGGAGCCCTCAGCATCACAGTACCCACTGACATGGTACTTCAATACTGGGAAATGAGAAAGTCTGTACAGTAATCTCACTTCTATAGATGCAGGCCCTTATCAGACCTCTGACGACCTGAACCAAGGCATCAGACTTAGTCTTCCAATGAATTCACAACAGTCCATCCAACCAATCAATCATTAAACCAACCAGCCATGCAACCACAAATCAGTGAATCTAACCAAGCAATTAAAAAAAAGAAACACAATCAACTAACCAACCAAGCAACCTGCCAAGTAAACAACCAACCAGCAAAACAAACCAACCAATCAGGATCTAAACAGTTCCCCCATGTTTTTCATTGTGTTAAAGCAGTGGTTCTCAACAGGTGGGGAATTCCCCCCCAGGGGGGAATTTTAGGGTTTACAGTGGGGGGAATTAACATTATTTCAAGATCATGTTAATACAAGAACCGATTACTTGATATTGTTTTTCCCTTCATACTTTACGGTTCTGTACGTCTCACCCTTCTAAAATTCATTTTATAACGTAAGTAGACCCACAAATCACGTTTTATGTGGACGTCTAGACTTGTTTTAGTATGTGCTATTAAATTTAGCTTCCATTATTATGTATACTATGTGTGTAGGGACAGGGGGTATTTTGGTAGGAAATATGAAAGGGGGGGGGGGGGGGAAATGATGTTCTGAAAATATCGTGAAGGGGGGCACGGGCCAAATATTTAGGTAGGAAATACGAAAGGGGGGGGGGGGGAGGGGGGGGGAATGACGTTCTGAAAGTATTGTGAAGGGCCAAAAAAGCAACAAAGAAGAAATAAGTAAGCTGAAATACTTGGCTTCTTCTGTCTTTTCTTGTGAGGTGGGCTTTAATCCCTTCTTTTCTCTCAGTGGGTAAATCTTTGTCGTGTAGTCCATATTCTTCTCTCTGGCGACATCGCTGTCATATCCTGGTGAAAGTAATATAAACGCATTCCTTTTATAGAACAGGTGTATATTTTCTTTTCTTCTTCATTTTCTCCTCCTCCTCTATCTTCTCCTCCTTCATCATCATCATCTTCTCCTCCTCCCCTTTCTTCATCTTTCTCCTCCTTCATCATCATCTTCTCTTCTTCCTCCTTCTTCTTCATCTTCATCCTCCTCCGCTTCCATCTTCTGCCGTCCTTCACTTCCCAATGTAGCACAGACCCTCAATCAATTCGTACCAAGCCCCATGTAGTCTTCTTCATGATTTGTTGGATTTTCTAGCTAACTTTTCTATTGGATGAGAGAGTCAGTCTCATGCCAATCCTCCTTAATCACCTCTTATGTCATGCATGGTGGGTTAGTGTTACTATTCTCTGCTTCCCACATGGGCCTCGGTAGGTAACACATTGATCTGTGGCTCAGTACATCTGACTTTGACTAGCTAGCCATTGACTATCCGCAGTCTACCTAAAAGGCAGCAGATTTGTGTCACTCTTTGTCTGGTTCCTATCAATTGAAGTGTCCGACATGGGAGACACTACCATGGACATAGCTCTCGGGGTCATTGGAGCATGCAAGCCCCTCTAGCATAGACAGGTGGAGAACAAGACTAGACAAACCAGGTACAGTGTCCATTTGCATAGCCTTCTATATGTTTTCTGTCCTTCAGAGAAGAAGAGCAGTGACAAAACTCATCTGTGTTCTGAAATTTCAAACAAATATATTTTATTCCCACTATTCCTTGACTAATAATGACAAGTCTCCCTTGATATAAACTTCTTACATCCCATGTCTGCATTCTTATTTATCCAAATGACAGAGCATTTCGGAGTAATAGTTGGACTTTGGACTGACATGACCATTACTTGCACCTATTTCAACATTATTCCCTACCCCAGTTGACAATGATGATATGTCTGGTCTCATTACTACATCTTTCATTTACAGCTATTTTAATGAGTTACTTGGGATAAGTAATGTGGTAGTTTCCTCTTGCTTTCCACTTCCATGCAGCTTTGTACTATGTCCTTAACCTTTAGCAATGTCTTCAACACGAACACCAATTATTTTTACAATTGTTGTCTAAGAATATTGTGCTCATCATTACCTTCTTCATCATCTTCTGTGTCGGAGTCATCACTAACTCCAGGATCTTGCCCACCTTCCCGTCTCCAGATCATGACTGATGTGTCTGCTCCTCCCGTTGATATCAACTTGCTGTTGTCATGAGTCCAACGAACATTCGTTACATGTGCACTGTGGCCTTGATATTTCTTGAACTTGGCAAATTTACCCTGAAGAAAACAACAGCTTTAGTTTTCATTATACTTTGTTTCATAAATCACAAATTCCTAAATTTTAGTAAAAAGGTCAAGGCAGCCCCATGACAGATACTGCCATTTTCTAGTGTGTCGTAAATAAAGGGCCCTTTTACCAGCCCCTTAAAGCACATTGGACATATGGAGCTAGACTCCAATTTTCATAGACCAAATGAAACTACTCCACGGGTGATGAGGTCAATATCTTCACACTTGCCGCCTTTGCTTTCTAGAACATTTCCTGGTAGCCATGTTGAGTTTGGTCAACCTGGGAGCAAAGATCAATCAAACAAATTTCCCACCTCAAAGCAGATTTGAAACATAAGCGCTGGGAAAGTGGCCAGCAAGCATGCCATCCACTGCCGCACCGGGCCTCTCTATATTTATTTCGGCTTCCTTTATATTTGAACCTCGTTAGCTCTTCTCTTCATTATGATTGTAAGAAGATTTTTATGTTGCTTCAAGTGGCCAAAATATTGTGTATTTTTCAGTTTGATTTTTTTCAGCAACGCCTGTTTTCTGTTGAGTTGTTCTAGGTCTTTCCTTCTATTGGTCTTTCCTTCTATTGGTCTTTCCTTCTATTGGTCTTTCCTTCCATCTAAGACAATAGTTCTAATTTTCTGAAGATGTATTTGCCAAAATCACACCAGCCATCTTTACTTCACAAGACATTTCCTGGCAGCCATTTTAGGTTTAGTCGACCTAGGAGCCCATGGTCAATTAAATAATGTGAATTTTCCCCTTTGTGGATCAAACCCATGACTACCATGTGAGCGTCAGCCACTACACCACCGCATCCCCCATATTCTAGTAACAATAAAGGTATATGTTCTAGGCTACAGCATAATGAAGAAGGGTGACCAGTTTAGTTTTTTGTCACCTTTCCTTCATAAACAATGCCTCGAAAATTCTGAAAATTATCTTGTACCCATCTTGTGAGACTGGATGGAGCCCTGAGCCACACTGGATGGATAACAAGAATCCTGTCTTTGTTGTAGATTGAACTCGGCCCACTGCCATGGCAAGCCAGCAGAATTTGCTACTGCATTAACTGCACTAACTCTCAATACACACTCTCAGAAGCTATAATGTCACTTACAAATTCTGGGTGGAAACTGTTGTGGTGGAGTGGTTAGCATGCTGCCTACCAGCTTGCTGATCATGTGTTTGAATCTCCATCAGGTGAGATTTTGAAATATTGACTGTGCTCCCAGGTCAACCAACTCTAGAATGAGATTTTGAAATATTGACTGTGCTCCCAGGTCAACCAACTCTAGAAGGAGATTTTTGTTTGCTTGTTGCGTTTGCTCGCTGTGAACTCAAGTGTAGATCATACACGTGCTATTACTTCTAGTAGTTGCCACGACTGGGGAGTGCACTGGACTGATTTTTGGTGTGTAGACAACTTCTGAGGTATTTTTAATTTACTTCCCCTAGTTAAGGATGAGAAGTGAACATTTGATCCCAACTTGTGTAGAGGTTGAACCCGCTACCTTGGCATCATCATAGCAGAAGTTTAAGAGTGAGTGTTTTTATCTATTCAGCCATGCTGACCTCTCAGGAGGCTTATAAAGGCCTGACAGTGTATTACACTAAACAAGACGCAGCTGGAATCTTTCTAAGAAATAAAAATTAAAATTGCTGCATTTATGCCATTGTTGGTGTCTGCAGTGTCTTGTTAGGCGCTGGCGTCTGTACCATTACTGGTGTTTGCACTGTCTTGCCCCTGCAGTGATGTGCTGTCGTCATTTGTACCCTTCATTGCTGGTGTCTGCAGTGTCTTGCATTGCAGTGAGGTGCTGTCATCATTTGGACATTGTATTTTCAAGAACACAGAGGATAGGTGTTCATGGATGACAATGATTGTTTGTACAGCATGGCAAGGCACATGAAGATGATGTTGCAGTCAAACATGAGAGCCACTTTACGTGGTTTGTTGTATTTACATAGAGTGCAAGGTGACCACTAATGTTTGAAGATGAATGATATATTAACAGTAAAAAAACTAAACATACTAGCGTTCGCCATTTTTCAATTTCATTAACTGTTCCAGGCAATTGTTATTTTAAGAGGAAACTTTTGATGAGAAGATGTTAAAGTAATAACTGTCTGGAAGTCAAGTCAAGGAGAATAAAAAACTGATTAGCATGGAAGTAGTATCAACCATGCCAGTATGGTTAGAAGGAAAAACTGTTGGGAACTACTTCTTCTTTTGCACTTTATCCCTCGTTGGTATAGATACTCAAAAAACTCCCTCCCAGATGTCTTATCCATTGCCATATTCTGCAGTTCCATTCATGTCTCCCCATTTATTCATCTCTGTTGGATTTCTGATCCCCAACATGGAGGATAGGAGGCTGAGCTGTTAAGGCCTCGCTTGTGGCTACGGTTTGCTTATGCATTATTCCTCATGTTGGACTGGCAGTGCATGGTTCCGTCGCCCTGCTACTGAGCTGAGTCCGTGGAGTGACACTATGAGCTGTTAATTTTATGTGGAGTGCTTTTACATATGTCCGCAGTTGTTTGTAGTGTGAACTGCATGTTCAGAAAAATGGCGGCCAGCTGGTCGCTGTATTAGCTGGGTTGCCTTATGCAGTAATGTGTGGCTGCTGGTTTTCTAGTGACTGCCGCTTCCATCGACAATGAACTGTATTTTTCGGGGTGGACTTTTGTGTTGGAATTCTGGCAGTAGCATTATGCATGCATTACCTTTGCGGGCTGTTGGTTTGTCAAGACTCCTGTCTGTTCCACTTTTCACATGGGGCAGTGATGAGCGTTTTGTGTGATATTAGCTGGCATAGGAACGGAGCATAATGAGGCGACCCTTTGCCATACAGTTGAAACCGCGACTAACCAACCAACCAATAACTAACCAACATATTCATCTCTGTCTTCAATTTTCGTCTCCATGTATGTTTAGGTCTCCCACTATCTCATTCGTCCTGTAGTTTCCAGACAAGGGAGTGTCTAGTTATACTATTCTCAGGTTTTCTCAATGAGTGCCTTATCCAGTGTCAAGGCCTTTTTCTCACCTGTTGACTTACTGGAATTTGTTCAGTTATTTAGTTTCTTCACAGGAATTTGTTTAGTTCTCTCCATGAGCTATACACTGATTATTCTGTCATACCATTATATATATATATATATATATATATATATATATATCAACATCAATAAGTAGATTTATCTTTAACATGTTACACACTACAAGATTGATTGATTGATTGATTGATTTAGGAACCGACATCACAGCATTCAGGACATTCCCATACACACTACAAGAGAAAATGTACTTCAACCAACCTTGACTGGGTATTCAAACAACTTGACAAATCCAAAATCATCAGCAGTGGCCAAAATATTACCACCTGCCAAACAGGCAGCATTAACATCAGTGACATCACACTTTGGTGGCCAGATTCCTTCACAAGTTGGACCCAAAACACATGTCCAGCTGGCCCAACCAAACTTTTCAATCTCTGTACTGCGAAGAGTGATTCGCTTGCCTCGTGGAGCCTCAAAGAAAAGCTGTTCTTTGGCACCAGTGTTCACCATTAAAACTTTTCCTGTTTTGAACATAAAAAACACAAATAAACCACTTCATGCAAGAAAGCAACTATGATTTCCCATTTGACTCTATAAACTCCCACTGTTCCAAACAGCATATCATACGTTCGCTGATTTTGTTTGTTTGTTTTCATCATGCTACCCATATCACTGCAGGTCCGTGCTGAAAGAGTTTTGTTTTCCCCAGACTCAGGACTAAAAACTGCAGGCTCAATCAGTCACCTCACAGTGTGCTGGCTTGGAAATGTTTACACAATCCTAAACTAAACAGAGGACCGACCACACATCCTATGGCACGTGAGGCAGACATTCTGACCACTCTGCTACTCGCACCCATTTATTATGTACAGTTATGAGACCCTTTTATAATCCTTGAGGCATAATTTTAGTATTGATTGCAGACAATGAGCAGGATCTGCAACAATTAGTAGATGCGGTTGTTGCACACAGTGAACAACTGAGGTTAGAATTAAATTGTAAAAAGACACAGATTATGGTCGTCACTAGGAAGAACGAAATACCACAATGTAATATACAAGTAAATGGGAATATTCTTCAACAAGTGAATCGGTACAATTATCTCGGAACAGTCATAACATCTGATGGGAGATGCCTTGAAGAGATTAGAACAAGAATCGCCATGGCGAAAGTAGCCTTTAGCAAGATGAAAAACATACTGACCAATAAAAGATGTCAATTGAAACGAGAAAAAGAGTGTTGAGGTGCTACATAGAGCCTGTTCTTTTGTATGGATGTGAAACTTGGACAATGAGCAATCAAGCTGAAAAACATCTGATGGCTGCAGAAATGTGGTTTCTGAGGAAAATGCAAAGAATACCATGGACAGACAGAAAAACCAATGACCAAGTACTACAGGAGACAAATGAAAATCGTAAATTGATTAGAGAAATTAGACGTAGACAGTCAAAATTTTTTGGACATGTTATGAGAAGAAATGGATTGGAGAACTTAATGACAACTGGCAAGATCGGGGAAGACCGAGAAGTAAATACCTGGATGGCTTGGCCACATGGCATGGTCGAGACAGGAACACTGAGCTGATCCACGACTCTGGTGATCGAGTGAAATGGCGAGTCATGACCGCCCACGCTTTCCGGCATGGCACATGATTGATTGATTGATTGAGGCATAATTGTTATATATTATTTCTTTTTTGTGTAGCCCATACGCATGCTTCTTCAACTAGTAGTTGCTACTACTGGCGAGTGCACTGGACTGATGTTTGCGTGTGGATTAGCTTTCCCTATTACCAGTGTCCCTCACCAATCAACCGAACCCACTTGGACTTTTGAGGTACTTGTAATTCATGTCCCCAAGTCAAGGATGAGAAGTCAATATTTTAGTCCAGCTGACAGGTGTAGGGGTTGGATCCACTATCTTCGGCATCAGCACAGATGAAGTTTAAGAGCAAGTGCTCTTACTCATTTGGCCATGATTATCTATATTTCCTAGTATTGATTTTAGGATGGGTTTATCTAAGGAGAACAGATGATGGCAGAAATGAAACAGAAATCAAAAAGCGAATAGGAATGGCCAAAAATGCTTTCAACAGTCCTGAAATCAGTATTAATATCTAGAGAGATTAACAACGCATTAAAAATTAGAATTATCAAATGTTATGTATATTCAACACTATTTTATGGTGCAGAGGCCTGGGCATTGAACAAGCAAATCTTAGAAAGCCTGGAGATGAGGATACACAGAAGAATATATTGTAATTCATGGAAACAAAAACAATCAAATGCAGAGGTTCTAGAAAAACTGAGAATGAAAAGGGAAGGAGAATGTGAATGGAACACAATTTAGGGAGAATGTGAATCGAACAGTATAGGTTGAATGTGAATGGAACAGTGTAGAGAGAATGTGAAGGGAACACAATTTAGGGAGAATGTGAATGAAACAGTGTAGGAAGAATGTGAATAGAACAGTATAGGGAGAATGTGAATTGAACAGTGTAGGAGAATGAATGACAGTGTAGGAAGAAGTGAATGGAACAGTGTAGAGAGAATGTGAATGGAACACAATGTTTGGAAAAATGTGAATGGAACACTGTAGAGAGAATGTGAATGGAACAGTGTAGAGAGAATGTGAATAGAACAGTGTAGAGAGAATGTGAATGGAACAGTGTAGAGAGAATGTGAATAGAACAGTGTAGGAAGAATGTGAATGGAACAGTGTAGAGAGAATGTGAATGGAACAGTGTTTGGAGAATATCAATAAAACAGTGTATGAAGAATGTGAATAAATAATGATATAGGTTGAATGTGAATGGAACAGTGTAGCAAGAGAATGTGAAGGGAACACAGTTTAGGGAGAATGTGAATGAAACAGTGTAGGAAGAATGTGAATAGAACAGTATAAGGAGAATGTGAATGGAACAGTGTAGGAAGAATGTGAATGGAACAGTGTAGAGAGAATGTGAATGGAACAGTGTAGAGAGAATGTGAATGGAACAGTGTAGAGAGAATGTGAATGGAACAGTGTAGAGAGAATGTGAATGGAACAGTGTAGAGAGAATGTGAATGGAACACAATTTAGGGAGAATGTGAATGAAACAGTGTAGAGAGAATGTGAAGGGAACACAGTTTAGAGAGAATGTGAATGGAACACAGTGTAGAAAGAATACATGTAGGAGACATTGAGCAGAACCATGTCAGGAGACACACAGTGGAAGAGTCAGGAGACTAAGGTGAGTGACCTCTGAGATCCCAGTCGATGTGTGTGATGTAGCTGGATGCCCCTTTACAGGTGCCCACTCTCTTGGTCTTGAGAACACTGTAGATATCCACGAAGTTGTCATGTGAAGCCACAGCCAGATACTTCCCAGAGTCTGAAATCAACAATAATGACGTCACATAACAATGCATGAATCAGTTCTGCAGTATGGATAAGAAATCAACAATAATGACGTCACATAACAATGTATGAATCAGTACTGCAGTATGGATAAGAAATCAATAATAATGACGTCACATAACAATGTATGAATCACTACTTGCAGTATGGATAAGAAACATGGAGAATGACTAAAACAATTACTGATAAAAATGAATATTTATTAACCGATTCAGTGGCAAACAAAATGTAGGTTTGGACTCCATTACACAATCAAATGCACAGTATTATAATGTAAATTTCCATTCACGGAGCATTAAAATTGCAGAAGATATGAAGAAGCAAAACAAATAACATGATGCCCTAATACGTGATATATCATCAAAATTGGAAACACAGAAGAGAATGAGAAAGAGATGAATAATATGAGAAGCACATGGGGGATGCTGCAGGAGATGGCAACAAATAGAAGGGCTCGGCACAAGTTGGTTGGGGGCCTAAGCTACAGCTGAGAGTTAAAAGTCAGCAGCAGCAGATTATGAAGAAGAAGACTTCAGTGCTTCCATGTCAGAGCAGTATCACAGCTACTAGGAGTGTCAGTCATTTGTTCCTTCATGATGTGCATCACAGACCAAGGTCTTATAAATAAATCCTGCTTGCTCAAGTAACCTCTTTGTCCTCAGTGATGACATGCAGCTGTGGTATCAAACTCCCAGACACACAGCAATGTATTCCATTCAACAGGTCACACCAGAATGTTTCCAAGAGATGCACAAGAGACATGCCAGCAGTAGGTACACAATACAGCTTAGCTGCCAATGATTGAGGTCAGACTCAAGGTGCTGCAGGCTAATTCATATCTCTGAGTGGCCAAAGAAAAGAAAC
Source organism: Cepaea nemoralis (assembly GCA_014155875.1). Taxonomy (NCBI): domain Eukaryota; kingdom Metazoa; phylum Mollusca; class Gastropoda; order Stylommatophora; family Helicidae; genus Cepaea; species Cepaea nemoralis. The sequence continues at coordinate 62,313 of JACEFZ010024457.1, read as the reverse complement.
ATCCACCACATGTTTAAGTCATGGAGAGGAGTGGGTCAGAATGCTAGAGGAAAAGGCAGATTGCCATGGTGTTGGTAGGGTTAGTGAAGGCTCGGTGTCGTAAGACTAACAATAGGCACACTCTTAGTGATGTACTTCACAGTCGACAAAGGCATTGAATAACACTTGTCTCAGACCACAACAAATGTTAATTAGTACATCCCAGTGCACAGCTCCTGTGTACCGACCAAGTTCTGTCCCACTTGATGTGTGACGTTGCCAGTTGTCGAACTACAGACAATCTGTCTTGAGTGTCCTCACTTGTGTCACAGCTGGCGTCATGGTCTCCGCCATTTGTATTAGTGCAAACGTATGTCTATATAATATTAAATGTGACTACTTACTGGCTTTCTTTGTGAGAATGTCCGGACACATAACACATCCCGCTAGCCGTTAACAACATGGCTTGTTTAGTGTTCTCACCTCATTTACATACACTTTAGTCGTCCAATGGAACTTCTGACTAACTGTCAACGTTGAAGTCATTGTTCGTTGAAACTAAACACTTCATTCAAGATAGTTACATTCAGCTACTTGCTTCAGATGGCTGATCTTCGGTTATAGACATGAGGTATTGTCTCATCAGTACCCTGGACCCGAATGACAAGCCAAGGTTGGCCACGGCCTCACGTTGTGTGTTATCACACAACCGTTCACCTATGTCCTCCCGATCGCTAATCGCTGTGGTTCATGCTCCTCGCTTATCACTAATGATATTCAATTCCTGTTTTACTAGCCCTTTGAGTATTAACTCTCGCTATTTGTGTTGATCTCTTTAACCCCTGTTGTTCCATGTGTTAACTCTATTACTATTATTCCTTATTTTGTATCATGGCAAAGAACTGTGCAGGGTCATAAAATCATACTGGATCTAGGAGTGGAGGGATTGGCCCTGAATTGGAGATGCAACAATATATTCACAACAATTAGTGCCCACGTGATGTCATCATATACATGGATGGCTCTGTGCTAAGAGGCAAAAGAAGTGCTTGGTTGGTTAAAAGCGAAAATTAATGGATAGTGTTTATTAAAACAGAACCTGACATATGATACAACAGCATCTAGTCTGAGAATGGAGGTGAATGACAATTTCTCCATATATTATTGTCTCTCCTCTTCTTTAAACCTTACATTGTTCTGTATTAGTTACACACATCATCTGGATGTCCAGAAAACAGGGCAGTGAGACTGGACACAGAGAGGCCCATGTTTCCATCTTTGTGAAGTGATTCTGGATGCTCTAGGGGATGTAAGGAAGTGATAGATGAAATCTTGGACCAGCCTGATAGTCTGTATAAAGACTGACAGGAGGCAGTCCTTCTGTTAAACACAAATATAAAACATCTGTATAAATGAATGAATGAATGAATGAATGAATGAATGAATGAATGCTTACATGAATAAACATAAAAGAATATATGAATGAACACACAAACAAAAAATGAATATTTAATTAATAATGAATAAATGAATGAATGAATGAATGAATGAACGAACGAACGAATGAATGCTTACATGAATAAACATAAAAGAATATATGAATGAACACACACAAAAAATTATCACTGAATGTATGAACAAATGAATCAACAGAAAGCAGAACACCACATCTATTACCTGATGAGAATCTAATGTCAGAAATCTCTTCCTTCCTGTGATGCTGGGTAAACATCTCATCCATGGTTTCAGCATTGACCACAATAAAGCTTCCTGTGGGGATAGACCAACACATGGACTCAAACATTGCTAGTAAATTTATAACAGAATCACACACTGAATTAACTGATTTACTGCAGTGGGACAGTATATCGTCTGAATTGAACTACCTTAACCTGTTCAATTCATTAATCGTCACAATGTTGATTGTGTGTTATTTGTTTCATTTCCCTTCTTCCACAGTTTTAGTGCCTGGTAAATGAACATTTACACCGGAAGAAGACCTTTCTTTCCAAAATATCAGAAATGAAGAGTTAAATCTCTCAAAAATGAACAGAATCCTTCGTTAAAATTGTGGTTCATTTTCTTATATTAGAAATGACAAAGCCCACTAGTTCTCGACCTTGTCGAGTTACATCAGATTATTGTTTCCAACGATTTTAGATGATGGTTATTCTGGTTTAAATGACTTTGTGAAAAATTCTGAAACTGAATGCATGTGCAGTTTATTCAGTAAAATTATTTAGTAGGTGGTCATATGGAAAACAAAACTAAATGGCACATGACGAATCATGTTTGCTCTAATGGGCCACACTTGTGCCCCTAAGTTTGCTTTTCCTATCACAAATAAGCTGAGGAGTATTTAAATAATTATAACTAAATAGAAAATAGTGTACATACTGGTTCTCATTCTAATGAGCATACATCTGCCTCGTGCTTTCCTGACTTTTTCAATTTTGATGAAAATGATGTGCTTCAAAATTATGTTATAATTGTGTTTTAATTGTGTTAACAAGCAGTTATTGAGATATTGGTGAAGAAAATTGGTGTGTTTATGATTATTTAGTAAACTGAATTGGATTATCATCAAATAGGGAGAAGTAGTGCCTTTGTAAGTGAAAATTTGTAATAAGTGTCACCCCTTTCTTCTAAATATACATTACGAAATCTAACATTATAATGATGATAATTTTAACCTCTTCCACAAGTATCAATATAGAGGTGTTCATTGTACAATAACTTTTAATTTTATATATTATACAATATATCTGCTAATATTTCAACCATTTTTACATCATTACTGTGACACACCCCTGCTGTCCATTTTCTGCCATTAATTTTTGTTTGGTCCAAACCCACTTTTTGTTACATTCACACTACCACCACCACACATTGGCTTACACATTGCTGGAACATTCATATTAGCACCTCATACTGACTGAAACATTCCTAGAATATTTATATTAGCACCACATACTGACAAACATTGCTGGAACATTCATATTAGCACCACATATTGACAAACATTGCTTCTACATTCACAGAAGCAGTGCACTGCTGAGTTACCAATACTAAATATAACTACAATATGTAGTGGAGGCTGCAGAACAAGAGAGACAGACAGATAAACATAATGACAGAATGATCGAAAGAGTGGAAGGTGAAGAGAGAGAAAAATGTTAAGGAGATATAGCTTTTATAGAAGGCAATGAAATAAAAGACAAAATAGAGAGACCGAAGATGTGAAAAAGAGTGACATAAGAAAGAGAGAAAAAGAGACAGATGTGCCAAAAATAGAAAGGTTTATAGAAATGCATTCTTAGATGTACATTAAAAAAATTGCTACATGTGCCATCCTGTCTCTCTCGTGCACTCACACATGAACAAATACACAAGCAAAAACTACCTAGCATACTCCATCACCAGCATCAAATACACGATCATCAACTCAACAGACTCAATAGAGCTCAGGCTCCCAGAAGTTTCAAGCAACCAAATATTAATTGTGCAATGAAGTTTCTTCTGTTCAATAATCAAATCAGACCCCATCTGAGGTGTGGTCATTTCAGTCATAGGTAAGGGGGAGGGGAAGTAAAGGTCTTTGTGTCCTGCATAAAAGGGTACATACAGACTGTACATGACCTCGGGTGCCAATGGATTCTGTGTTCATTCAACAGAAGCCCATGTAAGACTCTTACACACCATGGATAAATGGCCATTAGAGGTCTGAGCCCAAAAAATCATCACTCATAACATCATCTTTCAAGTTACCCTTTTAAAGCTACCTTCACATATGAATCACTGTCTTTTCATTCCACATTTGCCTTCCAATTTTTCCTCTAGCCAGATTTTCAGCATAGCATTATATTTTGTGCCCAGCCCAGAAACATCAAGTGCCATCTCCACAATGAAGATCATCTATAAAACATCCCTAACACCCTCTGTTCTGTCTCTTTCATGGTTCACTCATTCAAGCTTCTTTCAATCCATTTTTTTATGCTGTCCTCTTACCCGCAACATTGCCTTCCTCTGGCATGCATTCCTACCACTTTTCCCTCCAGCTGTTTATATTTTCAAGCAGAAGTACCTTAATTATTTGACCTTGATCTCACTCAGTAATGTTTTATTAAATCTAAATTTGTGTGATACTATTTTGTGTCATATTTTTTCCTGCCATTGATTACATCTAAATTTGTGTGATACTATTTTGTGTTGTTTCTTCTCCTGCAATGTATTAAATATAAATTTGTGTGATACTATTTTGTGTCATTTTTTTCTTCTGCCATTGATTAAATCTAAATTTGTGTGATACTATTTTATGTCGTATTTTTTCCTGCCATTGATTAAATCTAAATTTGTGTGATACTATTTTGTGTCGTTTCTTCTCCTGCAATGTATTAAATCTAAATTTGTGTGATACTATTTTGTGTCGTTTCTTCTCCGGCCATTGATTAAATCTAAATTTGTGTGATGCTATTTTGTGTCATTTTTTCTCCTGCCATTGATTAAATCTAAATTTCTGTGATACTATTTTGTCATTTTTTTTCTCCTGCCATTAATTAAATCTAAATTTGTGTGATACTATTGTGTGTCGTATTTTTTCCTACCATTGATTAAATCTAAATTTGTTTGATACTATGTTGTGTAATTTTTTTTCCTGCTATTGATTAAATCTAAATTTGTGTTATACTATTTTGTGTCGTTTCTTCTCCTGCAATGCTTTAAATCTAAATTTTTGTGATACTATTTTGTGTCGTTTCTTCTCCTGCCATAACATTCCTCATATTCATATACATAACCACATCTCAAAAGTTTCAATGGAGGTTGGTAAGGCTGAGGGGTTTATCATGCTTAACCCTTTAAAGGGTTAGAAACGTCCATTTCCGTTCGGACCCGTTAACGGGCGAAACATCCTAAACTGCCCGTTACTATTATGCATTGTAAAAACGCGATCTCTCGACTTTCCAATACTTCCGATGACTACTTTTGCTTTCACCGATAGCTTGACAACGTGGCCGCCATTTGCAAGTATGTACTATGAATTTGAACGGATTTTTAAAAATAGTTTTCAGGGTTTTTACGCTTTGTTTTTCAAAATGGATTTCGGCGATTCTTCAAGTGATAGCCGAGATTTCGCTGGGTTCAATTTAAGTGACATAGAAGGGCACGAAGTTGACTATTAATCGGAGCTAGATATCAGTGATCAGCATTACTATGCGTTAGCAGTTGTGAGTCGGACTTTAAAGAAAGTGATTATGATTCTGAAAATGTGTTTGTAACTACTACGATGGAGTTCAAAACGACTGACTGGGGAAAAAAGCTTTAATTAAATCCTCACATTGTGTGTTCAATGTTATTTGGACAAAATAATAGTTAATAACTCACAATAAAAGCAACATTTCTGGTTAAATATCTGCTTGACAAGAAATTCAGAAACTAGTTCTAAATGTGACAAGGACTAACCATCCTTCTGTCCCACAGCCAAGACTCGGCCGTCGGGTGAGAATGTCACACAACGTGCAGCCTGCTTCAGTTCCTTGAAGTTGACCATCTTGTAGCCAGCACCATGATCCCACAGGCGAAGGGTCCTGTCGTCACTGACTGTTGCAATCAGTGGTTTGTTAGGATGCACGGCCAACCCCCAGATCTCTCCTTCCTTGTGACCCTGGTGACAGAAAGGTCAAGGTAATTTCACAGCAGGGTCACAAATGCTAAGAATGTCAAGTATATGAGGTCACAGGATTACGAGCTGTGGAAGCTGTAGTAGTGTAGTGGCTAGAAGCTAGCCTGTCTGGTAGTCATGTATGAATTCACACAGAGGTGGGTTATTAACTCTTTCGCTACCGTGATCCCATCTATCGGCACGTTGTATTTCCTGAGATGGCAGTCCGCCGATTTAGTGCCACAAAATGATCAGTGATTTATTTCACATATTTCTGCTCCGTTTCGGAATTTTAAGTTACTGTAAACTAAAAAGTCGTACAGCCGAAAGATCTCTACGCCATCTTGGTGCGTCAATGGTATTCTAATATATTGGATTCTTGTGAATTTTCAGTTTTAAGGTAGTGTTAATTTGTTTGTTTTGGTTTTTCACAATGGAAACGCCCACCAGTATGCGTCCACGTAGAATGACTTCAGATCAAGCTAGATTATTATTCGAAACTGTTTTAAACAATAGTGATTCCGATAATAGTGATTCAGACAGCAGTTATATCTGTGAATCTAACATTTAGCACGTGGTGATAAAGATATTACTAGTGGAACGTCGTCTTCAGCTGAGGTGTCTGATGAATTTCCGTCTGACAATGAATGTCAGGATGTCACAATCACTTCTCAGCGGAAAGGAAAGCAAACAGTACAAAATAAGAATAAAACTGGAGGAAAAAACTTGAATCTACAAGCTTCTGTACAGCGTGATGCACCTATCCCATCACCATCGACATGGCAAGATGTGTCAAAAGGAGAAACAAAACCGAAGTTTGAGTTTCGTCCTCGAAGATCTCACGTCAACTCTAAACTTTATCATCTGCAAACACCTATGGATTTTCTCAAAGTTTTTTTTGATGATGACATAGTGGATTGTTTAATTAAAAATGTAAACAAATATGCAGAAAAGATCTTGATGCAGAACACTCCTAAAAGAAAACATTCTAGTCTGTTATCCTGGACCCCACTCACGAAGCATGAATGGCTGAAGTTTACGTCTGTCATTATTGCTATGGGACTTGATCCAAGACCATCTATCAAAGACTATTGGTGTACAAGTGCACATTTATATACCCCTTGGTATGCCACTATGTTTCCCAGGAACAGATTTGAATCTATTTTTCACACCATGTTTCACGTATGTGAACCAGAAGCATCAGGTGAAGAGATTCCAGGAAGCATTTTACCCATTTGAAAATGTGTCCATTGATGAAATGATTATTGGATGGAAGGGCAGATTTCAGCACAGACAATACAATGCAACAAAACCTCACAAGTACCACATCAAAACATTTGGCCTTTGTGATTCTGCGACTGGCTATGTGGTGAATTTAAAAATTTACTATGGACGAAACACCGAATACAGTCCGGATGTAGATCCCACAACTGCTCATGCAGTGAAAGTGTTTGCCACACTACTGAATGTTCTCGGAGCTGGCCATCACATCTTTGCTGACAGATTCTACACTTCGAAAGCTCTGATTGATTATCTGCATTCCAACAATTTCAATTATACAGGGACACTGAATGTCAACCGAGTAGGCTTCCCTCCTGAGTTGAAGCATTTGCGACTTCAGCATCAAGAGATGAAGTGGTTTCTTGAAGGAGAAAGAATATTGTGTGTGGCATGGAGAGATAAATAGTTTATAGTTTAGAATAGTGTTGTTTTTTCAGTAAATTCAATTGGATTAGCAGTGATCATGATATTGGATAACAACGCCCCCTCGGTAAGTACAATGTTTACATTATTTTTTACCTCTTTTTAACAAATTATGTTAGAAGTTATATTATTATTTTTATTTTATTTACAACATACAGCAAAAATTCTCCTACCAACATATTCCTTGTGCAATCCCCTTTATTTTGATATATAATACAACATTTCTGCTAAAATTTTAACCATTTTCATAACATTATTGCGACATACACCAATTTCCAGATTTCGGCCATTAGTTTTTTTCATTTTTTTGAAAAAGACATGGTTCAGAATATGCACCAAAACTTCCTTTTGGGTGATTTATATGAGCAATACTATTTATATTCTTGAAGACAAGTGGTGTTTGTTTGATTATTCAGTAAATTAAACATGATTAGCAGTATAGGAGTGTAGAAAACACATTCTAAGTGCAATGTTTACATTATTTTTACCTACTTTTGTCCAATTATTTTACAAATATATTATTATTTTTATTATATTTACAACCTAAAGCAAAAATTCTCCTACCAACATATTCCTTGTGCAATCCCCTTTATTTTGATATATAATACAACATTTCTGCTAAAATTTTAACCATTTTCATAACATTATTGCGACATACACCAATTTCCAGATTTCGGCCATTAGTTTTTTTCATTTTTTTGAAAAAGACATGGTTCAGAATATGCACCAAAACTTCCTTTTGGGTGATTTATATGAGCAATACTATTTATATTCTTGAAGACAAGTGGTGTTTGTTTGATTATTCAGTAAATTAAACATGATTAGCAGTATAGGAGTGTAGAAAACACATTCTAAGTGCAATGTTTACATTATTTTTACCTACTTTTGTCCAATTATTTTACAAATTATATTATTATTTTTATTTTATTTACAACCTAAAGCAAAAATTCTCCTACCAACATATTCCTTGTGCAATCCCCTTTATTTTGATATATAATACAACATTTCTGCTACAATTGTAACCATTTTCATAACTTTACTGTGACAGACCCCACCTTCAAGATTTCAGCCATTATTTTTTGTCATTATTTGTGAAAAATACATGGTTCAGAATATGCACCAAAACTTCCTTTTGGGTGATTTAAATGAACAATACTGTTTATATTCTTGAAGACAAGTGGTGTTTGTTTGATTATTCAGTAAATTAAACATGATTAGCAGTATAGGAGTGTAGAAAACACCTTATAAGTGCAGTTTTTTAAATAATTTTTACCTCTTTAATTTCAGTTGTTATTATTAAACCTCTCATTATTGTCATAATATTTGTAACCTATCAATTAATTATTAACACTGTCATGTTCCTTGTGCAATCCTCTTTAATTTGATATGTAATACAATAGATCTTCTACCATCTTAACCATTTTAAAAGCATTATTGTAACACACCCCTAGTTCCAATTTTCTGCCATAAATTTCTGTTTGGTCACAGCCCAGTTTTTGTTTGGTAGTGAAAGAGTTAAAATTAAAATGAAAACAGTTAGGTTTGTGTGACTCAACAGGTAGAGATAATAGACACAGGCACAGTGTAAATACCATACAATGAATACAAATCCAGCTAGTGGAATTCGCTGTGTAAAAATAATAATGATAATCAACATCATCATCATCAGGTACCATGACGGTAAGCGTGGATGGTCATGTTTCGCCACCTTCCATCTTACTTGATCATCAGAATCATGGATCAGCTATAAAAAAAACAACTGTGCTGTATGACAGTGAATCTTGGAATGTAAATGTACAAATTAGGAAGAACTTGGAAGGAACAGGGTTGTGGTTCCTGACACAAATGTTGCAAATTCCTTGGACTGCCAGAGTAACTAACGACGACTGCCTGAAAGAGGCTAATGAAACTAGAACATTATATACAACAGTAAGAAAGAGACAAACAGCTTTCTTTGGTCATGTGATGAGAAGAGAGACATTGGAAACATTATGACAACTGGAAAGATCAATGGAAAGAGAGGCAGGGGCAAATCAAGAGAAGTGATGCTGGTTGGATTGAGACAGTGGCATGGAGGAATATCATCAACAGATTTGATCCAGAACATCAACGACCAAGATCTGTGGAGAGTCATGAATGCCTATGCCAGCTGGCAGGGAACATGATGATGATGATGATGTAGCTACAAAATCATGGTGGAATCCAAGGAGAACTTAGGATAGTGAAGAACTATATCTGAAGGAATTGAAAATCATGGACTGGAACAAGATCATCATGGACAAAAAGATGAAGACAAAGAATATGACAAAACAGAAATGGTAAAATCAAATGATACCTGGTTAAGTAAAATCATTGGGCCTGCTTTGTCAATTTCTAGTATCTCTCCATTCACGGTTCCCACCAATATCTTTCCATGACCCAGCACTATGGCTCGCACTGCTGGTGACTCATGAACCAGGAGTCCCCCGGAGCTGGAGGCAAGGGAGGCCCGTTTGATAGCGTACGTCTTCAGGCAGCGCTCAAACTGGTCATCCCACAGACCCACGATGCCATCTTTTCCACCGGTAACAAATCCCTGGAAGTAAAAACGGGGAAATGAATCTCTCATTTCAAACAAATGTTCGTCATTTCTGAGTAACATCTAAACACTAGTGTTGTTATCTCTTAATTTTCTTCCTTTATCCTTGACCCCCCCCCCCCCCCCCCCTTTAGGGCAAAGGCTCTTAACCAAGTCATGCCAAGTGGTCCTATCTGTTGCAGCTCCCTCCATGTCCTCCCACATCATTCATCTCTGTCTTTAATTCCCTTCTCTGTGGGCTTTAGGTCTTCCACTATTTCATTCACCCTATGTTTTCTAGACAAGGCAGTATTGAATTACACTATTGTCAGGTTTTCTCAGTGTGTGTGCTATCCAATGTCTTTTTCTATTTTCAGGTTTTCTCAATGTGTATCCTACCCAATATCTTTTCCTATTTTCAGGTTTTCTCAATGTGTGTCCTACCCAATATCTTTTCCTATTTTCAGGTTTTCTCAATGTGTGTCCTATCCAATGTCTTTTCCTCACCTCTTGATTCACTGGAATTTGTTCAGTAAAAAAATTCTTTAAAAAAAGTCGAGAGGATCAACTTCATTGCACTGGGTTTTACCCTATATGGCTCAGTCTCTTTCCAAAGAGCGGCCTGCCGAAAGCGTTGCACAAAGCACAAACTCCATAGCTCCAACGATGACCTCCAGGAGTCGTCCAAAAATAAATGCACTTGTGAACCGAAAGAAGTAGCCCAGAATCGAATCAACAACCTTCGGAGGGCAAGGCAGACGGCCTGACCACTTCGCTACAGAGACTGCCATTTGTTTAGTTTTCTCCATGAGCTCTAGATTAGTGATTCTTTCATACCATTGTCGTTCGACTATTCTGTGCAGGCACCAGTTCATACATATTTGTAGTTTACTCATAATTCTTGTATGTTCTCTGTGTTTCTGATTCTCATAGCAGAACTGATTTAACACAGGAGTTTAATATTCTAAGTGTGGTACTAAGTTTAGCTCTTTTGACTTCCACAGATTTCTTGCTTTGTTATTTTAAACTCTCTATCGGTTCCCCTATATTTGTCTACATTGATACCTAAATAGATGTATGATTCTGCATCTTGAAGTGAGGTTTCACCAAGGAAGAGTGGGTTGTTAGTTTGGTTTAATCTCATTATCTTTTTTTCTTTCCCATATGAGATAATTGTTATGACCTCCCATCAAGTGGGTTTAGTTAATGTTGCTGTAGTAAAATCAATGAACTGATGTTATTTTTGTTAGGACCCCATAGAAAGAGTGTTGTTCACTCTTGCACAATTGAAGAATGAAATGGTGTCATCCGAAAGGCAAATACTCATCCGTGCATGCTGTGGAGCTCTCCAAACTGCAAGTGCAAGATTTGGGTGCTGATTGTTACCATCAACATTGGGAATTGCTAAGATTCTCTTGCTGTCTTGCAGAGTGCAAAGTTTGAGAACTTGTTAGGTTTCACACAGCACATTGATCCTCTCTTCAACAGCCAGATTAGTAGCCCAGTTATCCTGCATGAAGGTCAACAGAGGCTTTGGTCAGCGTAAACCTCAATCTATTCATTTGGCCATGCTGACCTCCATTCAGTGGTTTGTCCTGTCAGAACTTTTCCCCTAAAAGTTTGTTTCTATGTCTTTGGCTGCTATCATAACCTAAGCATGTAAAGAAGGTAGTCTGTCATTGCTTTCCTTCTTGGCAGTGACCATACTGTTCGGTGAACATAACACCATTGTCTCTACACAGAGATTCTCTGCCTACCATTGCAAACTAGAGACCATAACCACAAGGTTACATAATACAGTTCTGTAGACTTTGTGGCTCTGTGCTGAAAAAGTATAAGAAGTGCCTGGGGTTGATGGACGGTGTTAGGTACAGGAGAGTCTGGCATATGATACCACAACATATAGTCTGAGAATGGAGGTGGAAGCAGTCACAGTGACGTTCTACAGGCTGGAGGACAAACAACACATGCATGTTCTGATTATATCGGACTCACAGAGTATGATGAGAAAGGTGAAGACATGCATGCTTCATGCAGAGTGGCAGGCTTCTATTCAACAATCTAAAAATAGAGAGCTATCTGTTGGATTTTTACCCCAGGACATGCTGGTGTGGTGGGAAAGCAAAAAGACAGACAGATTGGCTGGATCTGCTCCACTCAGTGGGGTATTGGTGAATGATAAGGCAGATGTGGTTGGGGCCCATTGAAATCGTGTGTATAGTGCAGAAGAACAGATAGACCATCACTGGCTTGGAGAGAATGACGCTGCAGGGAGTGACCAGAGGATGTGGCCCACACTCAAGACTCAGAGGAAACAGCAGACAGACACGTAGTCAGACTGCTACTGGTACCTTTAGTACTGGGACTCTTTGCTGGCTGTTGCCGATGAGGACATAGCATGTATGGGAATGTCCCTAGTGCTGTGATGTCGGTTCTTGACTCAACTCAACTCAACTCACCTTGTCCAGGGAATGCATGGCAAATACCGGACCATCATGAGCTTTTACAGTTTTCTGCAGAGTGCTTCCTTGCCACACAAACACATTGCCATCACTGCCGCCGGAGAAGCAGACGTCTGCAGACTTGCCATATGAAACACACATCATATCACACAACTTGGCAACTTGGCCCATGGTGCCTCTGTTTGAAGTGAACCCTCCACCTGCAGAAAGAAAACAACTCTATATGTTCTGTCACAGTACACATCACATACAGATAAAGATAGAGTTAATAACAAGTATGGATAGAGACACAACAAGGTCAGAGGTAATGGCAACCTGAGAATAGACCCTACAACTGGGCAACCCTTACACTTAACAAAAGGTCTGCCTGACATGACTAGTTTAAAAAGGGTTAAAGTAGGTCAGCATGGCCGAATGGATAAGAATACATGTTCTTAAATATCCGGTGTGCTGATGCCGAGGTAAGGGGTTCAACCCCTACACCGGACAGTTGGTCTATAATGTTGATCTTTCGTCCTTGACTCGGGGACATAATTACAAGTACCTCTGAAGTCAGAGTGGGTTCACCTGATGGTGAGGGACACTGTTAACTGATTCAGTGCCAAACAAAAAGTGGGTTTGGACTAAACAGAAATTGATGGCAGAAAATGAGAAGTAGGGGTGTGTCACAATAATGGTGTGAAAATTGTTAAAATGGTAGCAGATATATTGTATTATATATCAAATTAAAGACGATTGCACAAGGAACATGTTGGTATTGATACTATTACTATAGGATAGAAATATAATAATAATATTAGCAGATGTTGTTAAAAAAAATGAAGACAGGGGTGACAATTACGTGAAATTTCCACTTACCAAGGCACTACATCTTAATCGCTGATGATAATCCAATGAAATTTACTGAATAATGATAAATACACCACTTTTCTTCACGATTATCACTAGAACTGCTCCATAACACCAATAAAACACAATTAAAACATCATATTTTGAAGCACATCATTGTCACACAAAATGGAAAATGTCAGGAAAACACGAGGCAGGTTTTGACAGTTTTCTACTGAGAAACAATATGTACACTATTTTTTATTTAGTTATAATTATTATTCTTTTAAATTTAATTATTTAAATATTATTCAGCCTATTTGTGTTAGGCATAGCAAACTTAGGGGCACAAGTGTGGCCCATTAGTGCGAGCATAATTCAACATGATGACGAACTTTCACGGTTAGTTTTGTTTTCCATTCTGAATGTCTGCTAAATAATTTATTTTAACTGAATAACCACATTAACCACATGCTATCAGTTTAGAATCTTTCACAAAGTCCTTTAAATCAGAATAACTATAATCTAACATTGTTTAAAACTATTATCTAATGTAAATATGCGAGGCCAAAAACAAAGGGCGTTGCCATTTCTAAAATCAGAAAAGTAACCACAATTTAACTAAATATTTCATGCTCAAATATTACATACTTTCTTTCTCTCGTGGGCTGTTTTGAAATGACAGAGATCTTCTTCTGGTGTAAAACGTCATTTACAGGGCATTAAAATTAAGGAAGATACGCAAAATGAAACAAATAACAACTGTCAAGAATCTATCACTAAAGTGATGCTTGGCACTCCAGTGTCGATCCTGTCTGTTATTGAAGTGGTGCTTGGCACTGAATCAGTTAATAGGGTAAGCTAATCCACATGAAAAATTCAGTCCAGCACTACTAGAAGTAATGTTAGTTAGTTAGTTAGTCGACAGATCACCCTCATTGCATATCGAACCATTCAGTCCATAAGTGCTCGGATCCCCTCCTCAGCAAATCCTGCAGCGTGTAGCGGCTAACGACACCAGTTCTATGTTGGTTTATCAATCTTCTTTGGCTTCCCGTGTAGTGGTCTTGTTTGGCAACACCTCTTTTAATTTGTTATTCTCGCACTCTGGCCATGGTTGTAGATTCACAGTCATCACTTGGTTCACACAAGTCTTACTTCTCGTAGAGCATTTAGAATGTCAGCCTGGTCCATGGCGAGTCCGTCCTCCACAGTAGCCTTTCCTGCGAGCTTGTCAGCCCGCTCATTTCCTTGTACTCCCGCATGCCCTGGCATGAAGATGAAACTAATCTTTGCCAGCCAAGACCGCTCCAGAGACAGCAACCACTCCCTTCGGATCCACCCCATCTCTATCCTCTTGAGCATGCTCATTGAGTCGGTAAGGAAACGAGCGCTAGTGAATGTCTGTGTCTCGAGCCATGTTATTGCTTTACTTACTGCCATGACTTCCATAGTCAGGCTACTTGTGGTCTCAACAAAAGCACCAGAGTCCTCCTTCACAATTCTCCCTCCGGCCTGGGCCGTAAAGGCCCATGAGCTTCTCACAAGTCGAACGACCAACCCATCTGTGTAGATGACAGCATCACCGTCTAACGAATTCTCGAAAATCAATGCTTGTACTTCTGCCTCCACAGCAGCCAGATTTTCTTGTCTGCATTTTCTGTCTAGAAAACTAAAACTAACTAGACAACTAGAAGTAATGTGTATGGACTACGCTTGAGTTCAAAGCGAGTGAGCACCAAAATAGAAAAGGGGTTTAAAAGGCAAGAGGATCGACTTCATTGCACCGGGTTTTATCCCTTATGGCTTAGACTCTTTCCACTGAGCGTCATGTCAAAAGCATTCGCACAAAGCATAGACTCCGTAGCTTCAGTGATGACCCCCAAAAGAAAATAACAATCATGAATAGAACTGAAGTTGCCCAGAATCAAACCCACAATGTTCAGAGTGCAAGGCAGGTAGGGTAACCACATGGCCACAGAGACTCGCAGGACATGAATGTGGACATCATGTAGGTCAGCTGACATCATGCGCACGTAACAGGGTGGAGTCCAGCCATATGTAGGTCAGCTGATGTCACGCACATGTAACAGCGTGGAGTCCAGCCACATGTAGGTCAGCTGACATCACGCGCACGTAACAGGGTGGAGTCCAGCCATATGTAGGTCAGCTGATGTCACGCGCATGTAACAGGGTGGAGTCCAGCCACATGTAGGTCAGCTGACGTCACGTGCACGTAACAGGGTGGAGTCCAGCCATATGTAGGTCAGCTGACATCACGCGCATGTAACAGGGTGGAGTCCAGCCACATGTAGGTCAGCTGACATCACGCGCATGTAACAGGGTGGAGTCCAGCCACATGTAGGTCAGCTGGCATCATGCGCACGTAACAGGGTGGAGTCCAGCCACATGTAGGTCAGCTGACATCACACGCATGTAACAGGGTGGAGTCCAGCCACATGTAGGTCAGCTGGCATCACGCGCACGTAACAGGGTGGAGTCCAGCCACATGTAGGTCAGCTGACATCACACCCATGTAACAGGGTGGAGTCCAGCCACATGTAGGTCAGCTGATGTCATGCACACGTAACAGGGTGGAGTCCAGCCACATGTAGGTCAGCTGACATCACGCGCATGTAACAGGGTGGAGTCCAGCCATATGTAGGTCAGCTGACATCACGTGCATGTAACAGGGTGGAGTCCAGCCACATGTAGGTCAGCTGACATCACGCGCATGTAACAGGGTGGAGTCCAGCCACATGTAGGTCAGCTGGTGTCATGCGCACGTAACAGGGTGGAGTCAAGCCACATGTAGGTCAGCTGACATCACACCCATGTAACAGGGTGGAGTCCAGCCACATGTAGGTCAGCTGATGTCATGCACACGTAACAGGGTGGAGTCCAGCCACATGTAGGTCAGCTGACATCACGCTCACGTAACAGAGTGGAGTCCAGTCACATGTAGGTCAGCTGACATCACGCGCATGTAACAGGGTGGAGTCCAGCCATATGTAGGTCAGCTGACATCACGTGCATGTAACAGGGTGGAGTCCAGCCACATGTAGGTCAGCTGACATCACGCGCATGTAACAGGGTGGAGTCCAGCCACATGTAGGTCAGCTGGTGTCATGCGCACGTAACAGGGTGGAGTCAAGCCACATGTAGGTCAGCTGACATCACGCGCACGTAACAGGGTGGAGTCCAGCCACATGTAGGTCAGCTGGCATCACGCGCACGTAACAGGGTGGAGTCCAGCCACATGTAGGTCAGCTGACATCACACCCATGTAACAGGGTGGAGTCCAGCCACATATAGGTCAGCTGATGTCATGCACATGTAACAGGGTGGAGTCCAGCCACATGTAGGTCAGCTGACATCACGCTCACGTAACAGAGTGGAGTCCAGCCACATGTAGGTCAGCTGACGTCACGCCCACGTAACAGGGTGGAGTCCAGCCACATGTAGGTCAGCTGACATCACGCGCATGTGACAGGGTGGAGTCCAGCCACATGTAGGTCAGCTGACATCACGCGCATGTAACAGGGTGGAGTCCAGCCACATGATATTCAGGCCAGACTAAGGGACAAAGGTTAGGAAATGCTCAAAGTGGAAGAGCCTTCCGAGATGGAGACTAATTACAGGAGATGGCACAGCGAACAAAGATGCAAACAATATTATAAACACATCCAGAAGCTTGCTAGGCATTAAAGTGTTTTACTGAACATTTCATGGTGCTCATTTTTGGCTGGGTCAACCTGGCAATCAATTTCAGTTTAAAAAGAAAACCCTGGCTCAAGGTTGAATGTAAGCACACGACCATCACGCCAGCAGGCAAGCATGCCAACCACTGGGCTACAGCAAACTTAACGTTGTTGTGTGTGCTCACTGGCCTTGAACTCAAGCGTAGTCAAAACACGTGCTACTATTTCTAGTGCACTGGACTGATGTTTGCATGTGGATTAGCTTTCCTTATTACCTGTGTCTCTCACCATCAGGTCAACCCAATCATAATTCTGAGGCATTTGTAATGTACATCCCCAAGTCAAGGGCAAGAAATCAATACTTTAGTCAAATTTACCTGGGTAGGGGTTGAACCCGCTACCTCAGCATCAACACACCAGAAGTTTAAAAGCAAATGCTCTTGTCCAATCGGCCATGCTCACCTCTGAAATTATTTTCAATGCTCTTGTCCAATTGGCCATGCTCATCTCCGACATTATTTTAACAACATTGTATCTACGAGATAAAGAAAGCCAAGGCACCCGGTTCAGTTATCGAAAGGATAAAAAGATTCACTGATAAAGACTAGTTGAAACATTCTCTTATATTTGTGTAATTTTCCTTTTGTCAGCTTCTTAGCCATATTTTGTGTTTTTATTCCAACTGCAAATGAGAATGGCAATGATTTAATCCATTTTTGATTTCACTGACACAAATCAAAAATTTTTAATGACCATTGGTAATTACTTATTACAGGTGTCAACTTTATGGCTGCAGAACAGAGCTTCAATAACCCATCAATCAAGACTATCATCCAACTATTCTTGCTCCAGCCGTTACTCAAAAATCATGCCAGGGATATATCACTTCATCCTTCACAGCCATTCCCTGACTAACAAGCAAGTAGTTGTGGCCACATGCAAGAAAGCTATTGCTGTGAGAGGTACAGCTGTGATGAGTGGACTCCTGTATCTGGTTATATAATGATACTGGGGGTAGATCCCTTCCTTATTTTTTTCAATGTTCACTTAATTCACAGTGACTCCATATGGAACACACTTGCACTCTATGATTCATATTGGCACTCTACCTGGGCACTGACTCCTGCACTCTGTGACTCCAAATGGAACAATCTGCACTCTATGACTCCATACGGAACAACCTGCACTGTATGACCCCTACTGGCACTCTACTTGTGCATTGACTCCATATGGAACATCCTGCACTCTATATGGAACAATCTGCACTCTATGACTCCATACAGAACAACCTGCACTCTATGACCCCCACCGGCACTGCCCCCTACCTGTTTGACTCCAAAATTTGATGTGCTTTACCCCGGCAGTTACAAGTTTGCTCTGCTCGACAGGATTCCACTTGATGATGAAAATCTTGTCTTTGTGACCTCTGATGATTAAAGAAGTGAAACAATACACAGATAATGGTTACAATAACATGCAGTAAGTAAACATCTTGAAAACAATAACAACAGTAGTGATGATCTGCCGTCTTCATAATGCCCATCTTTACTTGATGTGATTTCAGAAACTTGTGTGAATTTATTGAGATTCTTTGTCTCTGGACATGGTATTTATTGACTACATAGCTCTCATTGATAGTTCGCTGCGCTGGCAAAGTGGCTAGACACTCGTCTGCTGGCTTGGGATGGTGAAGAGTTTAAATCCACATTGGGACAGATTTTAAAAACTGGGACCGGGGGGTCCAGGTTGGCCCAGCCTAAAATGAGTACCAGGAAATGTTTTTTGAAGTAAAGGAGGCTGCTGTGACACTGGGCACATCAGCCACTGGTGACGTGTGGGCTATAAAACCTGTGTGTAGCACTGTATGTTTGTGTCAGGTCTTAGTCAGATATGACTGAGCTACCGTATAACAGTAGACGGTACTACCTGCTTTCTGTTAGCGCCGAACGATGGGCAGCGCTTACCAAACCCGACACCCCACATTGTGCCAACGGCTTCGGGCGGAAGAGCGCAATTGGGAGGGTACAAGCCTTACCTGGTGCGAGGAAATGCAACCGAAAGACAAAGTGTCATGGCAGGGCAGACCAGGCCTTAGGCATGTTGGCGGCTGGTCTAGGATCGAAGCTCCGACAGGCGGACAATTAGAGCATTGCTTTGCTGATCCGGCAGCTTCTGCAGCTTGTCTTGTTCCAGATGTAGAGGTGTTACCTTTCCTCTGGAGTGAACTAGGCAGGCTGAGAGAGGGATCATGCTGCATGGGCAACACATGATCTCTATATTTTAACTCAGGCTTTGTGCTATGGAGAGGCAATAACTCCATCCCTTACAAACTATCGTCTGTCAAGACGGCAAGGTGCAATAATAGCACTGTATGTTCAATGCATGTGAAAGCAAGTCACTAATTATAGTACAATTACAGTACAGTAATTATAGTACAAAAATATAGTACAACTTTTTACTACAGCTAGTCACTTGTTACTCATCATTCTAATTAGTGTACAACTAATTACTATAGCCAGTCACTTGTTACTCATCATTCTAATTAGTGTACAACTGATTACTATAGCCACAAGTTACTCATCATTCTAATTAGTGTACACCCTGATTACTATAGCCAGTCACTTGTACTCATCATTCAGTCCTCTACAACACAACTCACTACTAAGTCATACCATAATTATAATGTTGAATTGAGTCCAGAACCGACATCACAGCACTGGGGACATTTCCCATGTGTGCTCTGTTCACATCTGCAACAGCCAGCAAAAGTCCCAATACTAATGGTACCAATAGCAGTCTGAATATGAGTCCTCTGAATCCTGAGTGTTGATCAGATCCTCTGGTCACTCCCTGCAGCTGAGTCCTGAGTATCACCCAGATACTTTGGTCACTCCCTGCAGCTGAGTCCTGAGTGTCGGCCAAATTCTTTGGTCACTCCCTGCAGCTGAGTCCTGAGTATCACCCAGATACTTTAGTCACTCCCTGCAGCTGAGTCCTGGGTGTTGACCAGATCCTTTGGTCACTCCCTGCAGCTGAGTCCTGGGTGTTGACCAGATCCTTTGGTCACTCCATGCAGCTGAGTCCTGAGTGTTGATCAGATCCTCTGGTCACTCCCTGCAGTGTCATTCTCTCTAGGATTTAATGATCTAACCATAAGAAGCCACTCATTAAGGCAGTCAGTTCCTTGTTACTATATAGCACTATCCATTACTGTATCACATCACACAATCACATTACTCAGTAATTTTAACATCATTCATTACCATATCACTTCTTCTTCTTCTTCTTCAGCTTTCCGAGCCATTGAGGTTCTTTGCTGCAAATACAATCCGTCTCCATTCGTCTCTCTGGTGGACCTTCTCTTGCAGTCGTTGATTCCAAGTGCTTGTAGGTCTGTACATGTATTATCTCTCCACCGACTTCTTGGTCTACCTCGGGGTCTACGGTCATTTATTTCCTGAGAGTAAGCGAGTTTTGTTTCCCCATTATCTTCAGAAACATCCGCTACCTCGGCATCAACACACCAGAAGTTTAAAAGCGAATGCTCTTGTCCAATTGGCCATGCTCACCTCTGAAATTATTTTCAATGCTCTTGTCCAATTGGCCATGCTCATCTCCGACATTATTTTAACAACATTGTATCTACGAGATAAAGAAAGCCAAGGCACCCGGTTCAGTTATCGAAAGGATAAAAAGATTCACTGATAAAGACTAGTTGAAACCATTCTCTATATTTGTGTAATTTTCCTTTTGTCAGCTTCTTAGCCATATTTTGTGTTTTTATTCCAACTGCAAATGAGAATGGCAATGATTTAATCCATTTTTGATTTCACTGCCACAAATCAAAAATTTTTAATGACCATTGGTAATTACTTATTACAGGTGTCAACTTTATGGCTGCAGAACAGAGCTTCAATAACCCATCAATCGAGACTATCATCCAACTATTCTTGCTCCAGCTGTTACTCAAAAATCATGCCAGGATATATCACTTCATCCTTCACAGCCATTCCCTGACTAACAAGCAAGTAGTTGTGGCCACATGCAAGAAAGCTATTGCTGTGAGAGGTAACAGCTGTGATGAGTGACTCCTGTATCTGGTTATATAATGATACTGGGGGTTGATCCCTTCCTTATTTTTTTCAATGTTCACTTAATTCACAGTGACTCCATATGGAACACACTTGCACTCTATGATTACATATTGGCACTCTACCTGGGCACTGACTCCTGCACTCTGTGACTCCAAATGGAACAATCTGCACTCTATGACTCCATACGGAACAACCTGCACTGTATGACCCTACTGGCACTCTACTTGTGCAGTGACTCCATATGGAACATCCTGCACTCTATAATGGAACAATCTGCACTCTATGACTCCATACGGAACAACCTGCACTTCTATGACCCCACCGGCACTGCCCCCTACCTGTTTGACTCCAAAATTTGATGTGCTTTACCCCTGGCAGTTACAAGTTTGCTCTGCTCCACAGGATTCCACTTGATGATGAAAATCTTGTCTTTGTGACCTCTGATGATTGAAGAAGTAAAACAATACACTGATAATGGTAACAATAACATGCAGTAAGTAAACATCTTGAAAACAACAACAGTAGTGATGATCTGCCATCTTCGTAATGCCTATCTTTACTTGATGTGATTTCAGAAACTTGTGTGAATTTATTAAGGCTCTTTGTCTCTCACTGATAGTTCTCTGCAGTGGCGAAGTGGCTAGACACTCATCCGCTGGCTTGGGATGGTTAAGGATTCAAATACACATTGGGACAGATTTTAAAAACTGGGACCGGGGCGTCCAGGTTGGCCCAGCCTACAATGAGTACCAGGAAATGGTTTGGGAAGTAAAGGAGGCTGCTGTGACACTGGGCACATCAGCCACTGGTGATGTGTGGGCTATAAAACCTGGGTGTAGCACTGTATGTTTGTGTCAGGTCTTAGTCAGATATGACTGAGCTACCGTATAACAGTAGACGGTACTACCTGCTTTCTGTTAGCGCCGAACGATGGGCAGCGCTTACCAAACCCGACACCCCACATTGTGCCAACGGCTTCGGGCGGAAGAGCGCAATTGGGAGGGTACAAGCCTTACCCTGGTGCGAGGAAATGCAACCGAAAGACAAAGTGTCATGGCAGGGCAGACCAGGCCTTAGGGCAGTTGGCGGCTGGTCTAGGATCGAAGCTCCGACAGGCGGACAATTAGAGCATTGCTTTGCTGATCCGGCAGCTTCTGCAGCTTGTCTTGTTCCAGATGTAGAGGTGTTACCTTTCCTCTGGAGTGAACTAGGCAGGCTGAGAGAGGGATCATGCTGCATGGGCAACACATGATCTCTATATTTTAACTCAGGCTTTGTGCTATGGAGAGGCAATAACTCCATCCCTTACAAACTATCGTCTGTCAAGACGGCAAGGTGCAATAATAGCACTGTATGCCCAATGCATGTGAAAGCAAGTCACTAATTATAATACAATTAGTACAAATACAGTACAGTAATTATAGTACAAAACAATAGTACAACTTTTTACTACAGCCAGTCACTTGTTACTCATCATTCTAATTAGTGTACAACTGATTACTATAGCCAGTCACTTGTTACTCATCATTCTAATTAGTGTACAACTGATTACTATAGCCACAAGTTACTCATCATTCTAATTAGTGTACACCTGATTACTATAGCCAGTCACTTGTTACTCATCATTCAGTCCTCTACAACACAACTCACTACTAAGTCATACCATTAATTATAATGTTGAATTGAGTCCAGAACGACATCACAGCACTGGGGACATTCCCATGTGTGCTCTGTTCACATCTGCAACAGCCAGCAAAAAGTCCCAATACTAATGGTACCAGTAGCAGTCTGATGATATGAGTCCTCTGAATCCTGAGTGTTAACCAGATCCTCTGGTCACTCCATGCAGCTGAGTCCTGAGTATCACCCAGATCCTTTGGTCACTCTATGCAGCTGAGTCCTGAGTATCACCCAGATCCTCTGGTCACTCTATGCAGCTGAGTCCTGAGTATCACCCAGATCCTTTGGTCACTCCATGCAGCTGAGTCCTGAGTATCACCCAGATCCTCTGGTCACTTTATGCAGCTGAGTCCTGAGTATCACCCAGATCCTTTGGTCACTCCATGCAGCTGAGTCCTGAGTGTTTACCAGATCCTCTGGTCACTCCCTGCAGTGTCATTCTCTCCAGGATGTAATGATCTAACCATAAGAAGCCACTCATTAAGGCAGTCAGTTCCTTGTTACTATATAGCACTATCCATTACTGTATCACATCACACAATCACATTACTCAGTAATTTTAACATCATTCATTACCATATCACTTCTTCTTCTTCTTCTTCAGCTTTCCGAGCCATTGAGGTTCTTTGCTGCAAATACAATCCGTCTCCATTCGTCTCTCTGGTGGACCTTCTCTTGCCAGTCGTTGATTCCAAGTGCTTGTAGGTCTGTACATGTATTATCTCTCCACCGACTTCTTGGTCTACCTCGGGGTCTACGGTCATTTATTTCCTGAGAGTAAGCGAGTTTTGTTTCCCTATTATCTTCCATTCTTTCTATATGCCCCAGCCATTGTAGTCTATTAGCCTTCATGATACCAGTGATTAGCGGGGACTTAAACAGATCATAAATGTCTTTGTTACTTCTTCTTTTCCACTCTCCACTTTGTGTATCCCTAATGGGTCCAAAGATGCGTCTTAAAATTTTGTTCTCAAAGGTTTGTAACAAGGCTTCGTCTCCTTTCGTTGTACTCCAGGTTTCAGAGCCATACAGCACAACTGGTCTGATCAGTGTTTTGTATATTGTGATTTTGGTGTTACGAGATAGCGCCTTTGATTTTAGTAGATGTTGTAGTGCATAGTATATCTTATTTCCAGAGTTGATTCTAGTTTGTATTTCTTCCCTTATGATGTTGGAGCAGTTGAAGATTGTACCCAGGTATTTGTATGTTTCCGTTCTTTTAATGGTCATATTATCTATTTGTATGTGGCCAGAGTTTTTAGCCATTCCGTCTCTTGAAATTACCATATATTCTGTCTTATCTTGGTTGATAACCAGCCCCATCTGTTGGGCTTTTTCCTTTAAGTGAGTCAATATTTCCAATGTCTTTTGTTCACTTTGCCCTATAATATCTATATCATCTGCATAACCAAGCAGCTTGGATGTTCCTCCAATATCACATTCCTCCTTTATCTTCCTTACAACTTTCTCTAGAGCCAGATTGAAGAGTAGCGGCGATAGTGCATCACCCTGTTTCAAGCCAGATGTTATTTGGAAGGGGTCTGATTTCCTGCCTTTATATGTTACTATATTATAAGTATCTTCCATGCATAGTCTGGTCATGTTGATTAACTTCCTTGGTATTCCAAATTCCTGCATAGCATTCCATAGACTATTCCTATGGACACTATCATAAGCCTTTTTAAAATCCACAAAAATGTTATGGAGATCTCTTTTATATTCCCAATGTTTCTCGGCTATTTGTCGTAAGATAAATATCTGATCTATTGTTGATCTGTTTTGTCTAAAACCCGCCTGGTAGTCACCTAATATGTCTTCTGAATATGGTTTTAGTCTATTTAGTAATACTGCGGATAGTATCTTATAGCTTGTGGACAGTAGTGATATTCCTCTATAATTTCCACATTGGAACTTGTCTCCTTTCTTAAAGATAGGTATCAATAATGACTCTTTCCAGTCATGGGGTAATTCTTCTGTCCTCCAGATTTTTATTATTAGTTCGTATAGCTTTAGATGTAATGCATGGCCACCTGCCTTTATAAATTCAGCAGCAATTCCATCAGTCCCAGTTGCCTTATTGTTTTTAAGTCGTGTGATTACATATAGGATTTCTTCAAATGTAGGTTCTTCAATTTGTGGTTCGCATGTTAGAACCTCTTCCTGTGGGAAAATGTTACTTGGAGCTTCACAATTTAGTAATTCAATAAAATATTCTTTCCATGTGTTGCACATTTCCTCATTGGTATTTATCATATTCCCATTTTTGTCTTTTAAACCATATGTGTTTTGTTGGTGCCCTCGTTTCATTGACTTCAGTTCTTTAAAAAATTTTCTGGATTCATTTTTCTGGTGATTAGTTTCCATATCTTTGATTATATTACTCATATATTCTCGCTTCTGCTGTCTGACTATTTTTGTAGCCTCTTTACATTCATTTCTATAATGCTCTTCCTTTTGGATGTTATTGATGTCATTTAACCATACATGTCTGGCATTCTTCTTCCTAATGACTGCTTCTTCACATTTTTGATTGAACCATCTGTTCTTTCTATGCGTGGTTAACACACCGAGACATTCTTCTGCGGTAGATTGAATTGTATTCTTGATGTTCAACCAAGTTTGGTCAACGCTTTCCTCCGAAGGGTTTTGCAGAGTTTCAAGTTTACATTTTATTTCATCTGTAAATTTCTCTTTGACTGTAATGTCTTGTAGTTTTTCTCTGTTATATGTTGGGTGTAATCTTTGTAATTTAGTATAGAAAGCTCTCTTAAGTTTTATTTTAAATTTTGCTCCAACGAGGAAGTGGTCACTGTGGCACTCAGCTCCTCTATAACTTCTGACTTGCTGTATGTTTGATGCATTTCTGTTGTTAATTAAAATGTGATCTATTTGATTATAGGTTCTCTTGTCACATGATTTCCAAGTTTGTTTGTGTATATCCTTTCTTTGTAGTCTGGTACTGCTAATCTGCAGTCCTTTGGCTTCTGCCAGGTTGATGACTCTCCATCCATTATCATTTGAAGTTGTATGTAGGCTTTCCATACCGGCCACTTTTTTATTAGTTTGCTCTCTACCTATTTTTGCATTGAAGTCTCCCAGCACAATCAGGATGTCCTGTTTGGGGGTTTCTTCTATGACATCTTCCAGATCATTATAAAAGTCTTCTTTATTATCATCTTCTTTCTCTTCAGTAGGTGCATGCACATTAATCATCGTTATATTTTTCCATTTACCTTTTATTCGTAATTTACTAATCCTGTCATTAAAAGCTTTAAAGTTTAAAACGTTCCCCCATAACTCTTTTTTGATGACAAATCCTGTTCCTAATTCATGTTTATTTTGGGTGTTTCCTCCATATATTATAATCATTCCATATTGCTCTAAAGTACCCTCTCCTGGCCACCTTATTTCTTGAATTGCTGTTATATCCATCCGATATTCAACCAGCTCCCGGGTTAGTTCTTCGGCCGCCCCAGCTCGATATAGTGTCTGTATATTCCATGTTCAAATCTCAAAAGTCCTTTAACGTTCCAAGGTCGTTGTCCAGATAAGTCAGTCCGAATCGAGGCTCATGTATTTGTTTCGTAACAAAGAAAGGTTTTTACAAAGGTGGGGATGTTAACCCCACGCTTCAACCACCAACCTAGAGGACCAGGGTGTTTCTCTTTGTCTGTTCTCTACCCTTTGACCTGTCCGGCTTGGGAGGCCCTGCTGGTAGCTACGCTACCGCCGGCATAGCTCTCAGGGTAATTGAGAAACTCAAGCTCCCCCACCACGACAAGGTGGAAACACCATCGGGGGAGATTACCATATCACACCGCTCATTATTGAATCACATCATTCAATGATGCATTGCACCAACTAACATCCAAAATTATCAATGTCTCATGCCATTCATTTCTGCATCTTCTAAATCTAGTGTAACATAGTTCAGTCTATGAAGACAACACTGACGTTTCTGCAAGAACAACACACTGACAACACAGAGGGAATACCTTGTTGTGGCCAGTTTTTCTCCACTTTTCCAGTCCCACACAACTATACAATGGTTGTCATCAAGTCCAACTGATGCTAATTTTTTTCCATCAGCTTAAAAAACACAAAGTAATTCTTTTCATTTAAACACTTAGGAAACATTTTAAGTTTTTACAATTGTTTATTCAATTAAATAATTAAAAAATACATGAAACTTGACCTGAACATTTAAAGAACTGCCCTATATGAGGGACAATCACAGACAAGAAAACAGATGAATACAACTGAACAAACAAATCTAAAAAACAACCCTATTCAAGAAGCAACCACAGACAAGAACACATATGTATACAAATGAACAGCAAATCTAAAGAACTATCCTATTCAAGAAGCAATCACAGAGAACACAGGTGTGTACAAATGAACAGCAAATCTAAAGAACTATCCTATTCAAGAAGCAATCGCAGATAAGAACACAGATGTACACAAATGAACAGCAAATATAAAGAACTATCCTATTCAAGAAACAATCACAGACAAGAACACAAATGAATACAACTGAACAGGCAAACCTAAAGAACTACCCTATTTAAGAGCAACCACAAATGAGAACACAGATGAATACAGAAGTATAAGATGTACTCAAGCTACAGAAATTTGATTTCACAGAAGAATGGTGACAGTACCCTGGACTCCAAAATGAATATTGTAAACATTTTGAACACAAAGACAACTTATCAATAATATCAGAAAGAGGCAGTCAATGTTTTTGTGGTAAACAAGAATGAGGGTAACTGCAGTAAAGCTTAAAAAGGCAATGAATGAATCATCCAAAAAACGAGAAGTAGATTGTGAGCTTTACTAAAACACAACTACAAGAGACAAATTGGACGTTGCGGACAAAGCCTTCGTCAGCACAGGACAAACAAATACAAACCGACACAAACCTACATGAAACACACTATGACAATATTAAACTAATTAAAGGTACTTATCTGAATCCCTTGCTTGGAAAGACTGACATGCATAGGGCTGTCAGTGGATTAATATGTTTAATAATAGATTAATAGGCTATTAATCCACTGACAGCCCTAAGCGTGTCAGTCTTTCCAAGCAAGGATACAGATTCAGATAAGTACCTTTAATTAGTTTAATATTGTCATAGTGTGTTTCATGTAGGTTTGTGTCGGTTTGTATTTGTTTGTTCTGTGCGTACGAAGGCTTTGGCAGCAACGTTCAATTTGTCTCTTGTAGTCGTGTTTTAGTAAAGCTCACAATCTACTTTTCGTTTTTTGGGTAATTCATCCAATGTTTTTGTAGCCACATTATCAAAAGAGAAAAATTTGAATAAGTTGAAACATTTGGAAAATTTTTGGAACCAGAGATAGAGAAAAACAGTGAGAGTAGATTCTGGACAGCCTTTCATCATAAGAACAAGACCCTGTTACATCCTAAAAGCTCACTGGGCTTATAGTGCTATGCCCATATGTTTAGACCAATAAGAAATCAGCGTGTGATGTGGTCAGTTTCATGCCGGCTGCCTCTACATTCCAAGACATTTTCTGGAACCTGTTTCTGGCTGGGTCGACCTGGAAGCTGAGGTCAAGTATACAAATTTGACCCTGCCCTTTCACCCTGGCATGAAAAAATATCAGCATAGTTTTTGTTTGTGCTTGCTCGCTTTGAACTCAAGCGTAGTCCATACACACCACTTCTAGTAGTGCTGGACTGAATTTTGCGGGTGGATTAGTTTTCCTTATTACCAGTGTCCCTCACCATCAGGTGAACCAACTCCGAATTTAGAGATACTTGTAATTTACATCCCCAAGTCAAGGACAATAGGATAACATTCCAGTCCTACTGTCCGGTGTAGGGGTTGAGCCCCCTACCTAGGCATCAGCAAACCGGATGTCAAGAACATGCGTTCTTATCCATTCGGCCATGCTGACATACATCAACATATGAAAAGATAAACTCTATTGGAGACCGCAAGATGTGGAGCACCGTGATCAGCCAGGCATGTCAGCACTTATTTCTTGTAATGGTATACTGCACTATTTCTGCTTTGTGAAGAACAGTTTAGTTTAGTTTAGTCGATGGATCAACATCACGGCACACGGGTGTAACCCATAAGTGCTCCATTCTCCTCCTAACTCAAACCTGAGTCTGGAGAAACTCAGCTCAGTGCATAAACTCTGTAGCACCGGCAAGGATCCTGAAATACTTTGGGTAGATTTTAAACTCGAAATGTTGCCCGTGCAGCGCCATTAGGCTACTCTTTTTCGATTTCCAACTGCCACGGGATTTTTTACATGCGCAACAATACACACGGGGGTCCGATCTCACTACCCAGATCTCAGACCAGGGGAAATTTTATTGCTAGAAGCCCACGTGAAAAAATCCCGGTCCTCACCGGGGCATGAACCCGGGACCTCCAGCACTCGAGTCGGACACCATACCTCGAAACCACGCAGCCCCCGAATAGTAGTCCAATGTGAAGAACAGTGAAATTTAAACAAATACTTGTCCCGAAGCAATTTCTTGCTATGGGTCTGTGATGTGACAGGACCTTCACATTTTGCAGACCTGAATGCACGGAGTAATGAGTGGTTGACCTTTTCCTCACTTAGCAGGCAACAAACCCAGGCCTTGTAACCCCCATCCCATCATGCCCAGGACATTATCAGTGCAGTTCCATATCAACTTTGCAAACATGTCTGCTAACAATGATAAAGTGCGCAATAATCAATTCAACAGCACACAACACACTAGAAGTTAAGAAAAATAGACCACACTTAACTCCCTATCTTCTCTCGTGTAATCTCACCACAGTGTGTACACATATGTTAAAAGATAAAAGGAAACAGACAATTTCATAAACATATTTCTACTTGTCACAGATCTAATTAAATGTAGATGCTACAGACTGAAACGACAGGGCAGGTATAGCAGGCAGACAGGTAGTTGACAGGGACTGGCTTGTGTGACAGGTAGGATAGTGACAGGTAGGATAGTACTAAGACAGGTCACAACTGTTGACAAATAGTGAGAGGTCAGGCAGGGAGAGTTAGCTGCAACACAGAGCAGACTCGAGACTCACGGACCATAGGCCCAGCGAGGATCACTGTGCCGAAAGGACACGTAGTACAGAGGTCTGGACAGAAGGACAGACCATGCTTGACCAGCGACAGGGACAGACGTGAATGCGAGTGGACTGAGTGAATTGATCCGAGACGCGTGAAAGCTATTTCTTATGCTCAAGTTATGCTTTTGTATGATAGCGAGAAGGCGAGCTGAATGACTGTAAGATGACAGGTGTGCTCTAATTGAATGCGACAGAGATGAAGTGTGTGCAGCCTGGATGCAGTGATAGATAGCGTACAAGCGTGAGCGTGTACATACTTTTTGTATCATTTGTATATGTTGTACCGACACAATGGTGTTGATTCGGTACCCTGTTTGTTAACAAGCAAGCGATGTGATTCACGAGCTCACGTTTCTAAATAAATGTTTACCATTAAGACGGAATTAAAGCCTGTCTCCGTGTGAGTTCATGTCTGCCTGCTATACCTGCCCTATCGGTTCAGTCTGTAGCGTCTACATTTAATTAGGTCTGTGACACTGCTGGATCGTTAAACCATCATTACAATGTATTTATCTACACAATGAAAGCCCCTGACAATATAGGCAACAGGAACATCAAATGTAATTACCCGAAAAATCCAGAGCACAAACTCCTCTTTGGTGCTGTCCCTTGAGCACAGAGCCTGTTTTCAAAGTTTCAACATCCCACACAAGTATACTGGGGTCCCTCCCAACCTAGACAGCATCAACATCATCAATTACTACTTCAACATCATTTACCTCATCAACATCAATTACTACATCAACATAATTTACTAAGTCAACATCAATTACTATGTCAACATCAATTTCTACACCAACATTATCTACTAAGCCAACATCAATTACTACATCAACATCATTACTATTTCAACATCAATTACTATTTTAACATCAAATACAATTTCAACATCAATTACTATTTCAACATCAATTGCTATATCAACATAATCTACTAAGTCAATATCAATTACCACATCAACATTAATTACTACTTCAACATCAATTACGATTTCAACATCAATTACTACGTCAACATAAGTTCCTACATACTTTGTATTCAACACATATGGTGCTTAGCTCCATTTATAAAATATAACATTGTGCTAGCTCCATGTATAAAATATAACACTTTTTAGCTCCATGTATAAATTATATCATTTCTGCTTAGCTCCATGTATAAAATATATTATTTGTACTTAGCTCCATGTATACAATGTAACACTTGTTTAGCTCCATGTATACAATATAACATTTGTGCTTAGCTTTTTTGTGTGTTTTTGTTCGCATATCCTGTACCAGGACATCACTGTCAACATCAGCATCTTTCAGCTGATTGTTGATTTCTTGGCAAGATTACGCTCAGTAGTTTGCCATTGCTTTCTGAGTGACCGGCTCACATACCCTGTAAGTTACCGACGCACAGAGAACCGCTACCTATTCTCGCGCAACGTTACTTACGAGAGTATATGAGATTACGGAGAAAGTCATGTAACCTCTAGACTAGGGAGACCGGCTTGTGCTTAGCTCCATGTATAAAATATAACGTTTGTGCTTAGCTCCATGTATACAATATAACACTTGATTAGCTCCCATGTATAAAATATAACATTTCCGCTTAGCTTTGTGTATAAAATATAACATTTGTGCTTAGCTCCATGTATAACATATATATTTGTCCTTAGCTCCATGTATGCAATATAATATTTATACTCAGTTTCATGTATGAAATATAACATTTGTGCTTAACTCCGGGTATAAAATATAACACATGTTTCACAGTGGTACAGACAGAACAGTTATGGAAGATATGGTTAATGGGGAATAAGGCAGGGGTTGAATAACATGAAGACTGACACAGGAAATGAAAGGCACCTTGTACATCAAACTGCATGAGGCAGGGGAACTAGCAAAAGATCAAGGGCCTTTCTGGTTGGCCGAGATGACAGAGATGTTCTGCAAGGAACTTGAAACGTGATGATAATGGTGATTTCTTTTCTTGTCCTATGAAACTTTGTCTTATAAAATTCAAATAATTTTGTTCTTCATTGTTTGTGTCTTGGACTGCCATAAAAACTAACAATGACTGCCTGAAAGAGGATATAAAACTAGAATATTATATTCAAAACTAAGAATGAGACAAGCAGCTTTCTTTGGTCATGTGATGAGAAGAGAGGCATTGGAGAATATAGTGACAACTGGAAAGATCGAGGGGAAGAGAGGAAAGGGCAGACCAAGAAAAATGATGCTAGATGGATTGAGATGGAAGCATGGAGGAATATCATCAGCAGAATTGATCTAGAACACCAAAGACGGAGATCTGTGAAGAAACATGAGCACCTATACTAGCTGGCAGGGCACTTAATGATGATGATGATGATGATTATCTGTGTTACATGTCCACTAAAGATACTATTTCATATCAGGACTAAAGAGTGTCTGCTCAGTAATAGAACTAAGAAAGATCACTCTAATTCAGTTTAAGCTTGCAATTTACAATCTGGCAATAAAAACATAACTGATAATTACCTGGCCTGTAGCAACAATATCCTTAATGGGGTGAATACTCAGGCACAGAATATCATCTGTATGTTCGGTGTAGAAACGTTGTTTGCCTGTTGCACGATGAAGCACAACACATGTGGCAGCAATATGGTAGACAACCTCCCCAGTTTGTGTGTAAAACAAATTGTTGCGGCAGTCATAACCACGGTAACTGCAGAAATTTAAATATAAACTTCATGCAGTTGAAGTGACTTACAAGTTCACATTAAAGAACAGACAACCACTTTCTGTAGCATTTTTAAGTTATATGCATGAAACTGACATTAAAAATTAGATTTTCAAAAGATAAAGTTTTAACAGTTGTGAAACATGGACTACTAACAAGCATGATGGAAAGATGATTGAAAACATTCAAGATGTGGGTGCCTTTGTAGAATGGAAAAACTAATCTTGACTGAAAAATAAGACAAATGTTAATATCCTGAAATACTGACAAGGACCTATGACATTATTCAATGATACAGCATATACAAAGATGACAATGTGCAGACTAAGGAAACATAAAATACAAACTGGTTCTACAGATACATGATGATTGTGGGGACGTGTTAAATTTGTATTCCACCAAAGTGCGAGAGAAGGAGCACTTTTGGGCATGTCCCAAGTGTCATGACATGGCTTCTGGTAAGAAAAGGTTAAAGGCAAGGAGACTGACTTCATTGCACCAGGTTTTGCCCAACTGGCTTGGTCTCTCTCTCCAGAGAATGGCAAACCATCTGCCCAGAGCATCACACAAAACACAAACTCTGTAGCTCCAGCAATGAGCCTCAGGGGTCACTTGGAAAAACTGCACTAGGGGTATGAATGACGCAGTCTGAAAATGAACTCACGACCTTCAAAATGTGAGGCAGACTATTTGGCCAGTGCAACGGAGCCCCTTTTCTGGTACCCAATAACAAATGGTGTAGAAAGACAGGCAGGTATGCCATTGTTGTAATGCATGTCATGAAGGAGCAGTAAGGAGAATCCTTGAAGGCAAAATTCTAAACAAGTAGGAAGAACTTGGCCTAATAACACTTTCATACTGTAATCTGGACAATGTCAGGAATCATCATCCCAACACAGCTATTTGTGTCCTCACTTGTAGCATTATGACAGGACTAACCTGCCATTCACAACAATGCTGTCTTGTGTCCTGCGAACACGAGGACACTGTGTCAATCCAACTACCATGTCAGCATGAACACTAATATGTCTAAGTTCACATATTGAATGGGCCACGACACTTGAGGACTCTTGTGTAAACGCATTGGGCCAATAGGAAACAACGGCTAAACAAATATATTGGGCCATGACACTTCCAATGTCAAAGCGTTACTTCTGACATCTGAAAGTGGTGTTGACTACAGCAAACTCATTGTACCACAAGCAATAATGTTACACCACGAGCAGAAGTCATCGTGACAACCAACTCACTTGAGTGTATGCACTTATGGCAGCTTCACAAACTCACTCGAGTGGATGCACTTATGGCAGCTTCACACGCAACCACAGTATCTAATTAATTTGTATTTTATCTGCTCAAGCTGTTGGATTCTAGCCACGATGTCAATAAAAAATTACTTGAAATGTTCAAGCCTAAAGCATAAAAAACAACAGTGGTAAATGTTAGTTAGTTAGTTGTTAGTCACGATTCCAACGTCACTGTAAAGGATCACCTCATAATGCTCTGTTCCTGTGCCAGTTAATATCACACAAAATCTCCTCACTGTCCCATGTGAAAAGTGGAACAGACAGCAGTATCGACAAACCAACAGTATGCAAAGGCATATATACATAAGGCTGCTGCCAGAATGCCAACACAACAGTCCGTCACTAAAATCACAGTTCATCAATGGAAAGGGCGGTCACTATAAAACCAGCAGTTGCACACATTACCAAGAGGTAAATGTATTTATATGCAATCCACTCTACATTAAAACAAAATCTTCTTCAATTTAACCATGAATATGATAAAAGTAGGTTGCATGTCGTCTCACAGGACTTCACAACCAACCCCAGCATTTATTAACTGTTTGTGATTTTCTAGAAAACTTTAGGTTCAGCAGTTTGCCATTGCTTTCTGAACAATAGATGCTCCTACCATTATGAAAATCAACACAAAGCGACCTGCTCCCATCATCTGCGACTGACTTCAAACCTGATATGTCGTAATTGTGAAACTGCGTTCACGGCCCCAAAGCCAGACACTGGCGTGAATACGACTCACTTAACCAAACAATAAATATGCGTTAACGATAACACAGCATGCTATAATTATTTACTTCAACAAAACAAAACAAAAACAAATCAACTATAATCCCGGAAAACATTTCAAACTGTTGAACATAAATGGAATGGAAACCCAGTACCATTAGCTTGGTTATTGAGAAATTTCATTTCTGGAACTGCAAAAGTGATTTCACATTTTGGTAAGATAATTATAATAATGGAAAACATACAGACAGATGAACTGACAGAAAGATGGAGGGAGGGAGGGAGTGGGAGATAAAGAAAGAAATAGCAAGTGACATAGGGATAGAGAGAGAAAGAGAGGGGAATAGAAACAGGGGGGGGGAAAGAAAAAATGGAAGGAATGAACAAACTTTACCTTCAAAGGATCACAAATTAGGCACTCATACATTAGGCCCTTCCAATCGCGCATCTTTCGCACACCAATTATCTATCATGACTGTTACAGGAAAGAGATTGAGGAAGAGACAGAACGACAAAAAACAGGGCTCAGACAAAATATATTTTCAAAAGGTTCAGAATTGAACACACAGGTCGATCTAGCATTTTTGTCCTTCCTATCTCTATGCTTTCATGCATTAGTCCATTTATACATCTTTATTTGGTTAATTTTAAACAAGAATAATGAAAATAATAATATATTATTAATGTAAACACATGGGAAATGTAAAATTCACTGCATGGCTAATTAATACTGATTATTATTATAGCGCTTATTTGTGTGTGCGTGTGTGAGAGAGAGAGAGAGGGGAGAGAGAGAGGGGGGGGGGGGGGGGGGAGAGAGAGAGGGGGAAGAGAAAGAGAGAGAGAGAGAGTGTGAGAGAGAGAGAGAGAGAGAGAGAGAGAGAGAAGCAGACAGGGAGACAGACACACAGAGTTAGTTAGTTCCATATCCTTTACAGGACGTCACAGTCAACTTCAGCATATTTTGGCTGTTGTGATTTCTTGGCAAGTTTACGTTCAGTAGTTTGACATTGCTTTCTGAACGACCAACAATAATACCATTTTATAAAAATCAACGCAAGGTGTCTGCTGCCAAATTACTCACAGCTGTGTTTTGAACGTGGTATGTGGGATTAAAAACTGCATCCATAACCCTTTCACCACAAAGTCAGAACAAACAGAGAGATAGACAAAAAGATTCACAATGATATGAGAGAGAGAGAGAGAGAGAGAGAGAGAGAGAGAGAGAGAGAGAGAGAGAGAGAGAGGGGGGAGGGAGAGAGGGAGAGAGAGAGAGAGAGAGAGAGAGAGAGAGAGAGAGAGAGAGAGAGAGAGAGAGAGAGAGAGAGAGAGAGAAGAGTGGGATAAAGATAAACAGAAAACAGACAAACCTAGAAGACAGACTCACCCATGTACATATTCAAGCTTCAGACTTTCACCAGGGCCATTTTTCCTTTTTGCTCCCGGTGGCATGTTAGCCTTGAGCAACTTCTTGTGACCGGCCATGTCTTCTTTGTAAACAGGTCTGTCATAGCTGATTTGTTTCTCCCTCTCCAAATCTGAGTCTACTGACCCGACATCTGACAGATCAGAGTCACTCTCCTCGCTGTCCGAGTCCACGTATGCTGTTTTATCAAGAGTTACAATCCACATATTAATTTTAAACAAACAACTGATCATTGTACCTCCAATTCAAATTATTGAAAACAATGTTTCCCCTTTGTAAATTTAAACAATGAAAGCACAAACAATAGGCTATGCAATTTGCTGCCTAGCAAGATTTTGCTGCATCTTGTCCTTAACCTTTCCCTTCAGTGTGGTTTTTATAAGAGTGTTGTGTCTTTTAACGTGGCCAAAACTAGTCAGGTGTATACTGCAGAAGACAGTCAATCATAAAATAAAGCAAACAAAAATCCTTACAGCTGAGATATGCAACACATGTAACCATGGTAATTTTAAACTGGCTATCATGTCTTTTTTGTTTAAACAGCTTAGCTATTCAGATGAAGCAGCTGTGATCCAAGTGGCTATCCTTTAAATTTGTAAAAAAAAAATAAACACTATAATACTCAGTTTAAAATTAAAGTTTGGTAATGTGTGTTGTGTATTTCAGCTTTATGGATTCACTATTTGAGTAAATTTATTTGGTTGACTTCTGCGAGATATACCTGGTGAGATGCAGCGAAATATACCAGGCTGCAACTGTGCACCATATTGTTTGCATCTCTCTTCTTTAACAAGAAGTTAACAGCATCTCTGCATGATGCCAGAGTTTTTAGAGGTGCGCATGTAAATTCAGATCACCATCTGGTGATAAGTAAAATTCAGTTGAAACCCGAGCGATACATCATCATCATCATCATCATCCAGTGCCTTGTCAGCTGGCGTGGACGATCATGCCTCTCCATAAATTATGATCTCCGACATCATGGATCACTTCGTGTGTTGACTCCCTTCCGTGCCATGACACAAGTCTGTCAAGAATCTTCTCCCGCTGTTTCCTATATCTCTCTTTCCACAAATCTTTCCAGTTGTCACAACATGTTCCAGTTTTTGCCTTCTCATAACGTGGCCAAAAATCTATGACTGTCTGTTCCTGATGTTTATGATAAGTTGTCTTTGCGATTTAGCTTCCATTAAAACATTCTGATTGCTAATTTTGGCTGTCCAATTAATTTTCAGCATTCTTCTATAAAACCACATCTTCAAGGCTTCCTTAGAGCGATACATACCATCTTATAAACATGGAATAAAAAATAATGTAGGATATCTCAGAAATCATGAAACTAAGGAACAATTTATTGTTATAATCTCTCTTCAGTACCAGGTCCCACAGGAGTTAGCAGGGGAGGTCAGCAAGCAAGATTGCTGACAGCAGGTTAGAAGCATTTGGAGTGACTCATGTTTGGAAGTCCTTGGAAGAAAGACAACGAAAACATACATCTTGGATACTACCAGAAATCCTCAAGTAAATAAAAAAAAGGAAA
Organism: Cepaea nemoralis; assembly: GCA_014155875.1. NCBI lineage: Eukaryota > Metazoa > Mollusca > Gastropoda > Stylommatophora > Helicidae > Cepaea > Cepaea nemoralis. The sequence continues at coordinate 24,824 of JACEFZ010024457.1, read as the reverse complement.
AATAAAAAAGCTGATTTAAATAACAGCAAAGCTAGAGCTGCTAAAGTCGGAGCCCAGGAAAAATACATGGAAGATAAAAAAGAAGTTATGAAGAGCAACAAGGGTGGGTAAAAGACAACATTTAAATGCCCTAGCAAGAGAGGCCTCATGTGCCTTGCCAGCTGACGAAGGCGTTCACGTCTCTTCTCAGATCTCAGTCCTTGGTGTTCTGGATCAACTCTGCTGATGATATTCCTCCAGGCCACCATCACAGTCCATCCAGCATCATTTCTCTTGGGTTGCCTCTGCCACTTTTCCACTGATCTTTCCAATTGTCACGATGTTCTCTAATGCCTCTCTTCCCATCACATGACCAAAGAATGTTGATTGTCTCTTTCTAAGAGTTGTATATAATGTTTTTTTAGTCAGGTCTCAATCAGATATAACAATAAGCTGTTGTTATAAATTCACAGATGTTTTGTGTGGTTTGTTCTTCCATATGGATGTGAATGCAGGACAATGAGTAATGAAAAAATGAAGAAACCGGAGGCAGTGGAGATATCGCTTCTGAGAAAAATGTGGAGAATTTGTGGATAGACAATAATACATACACCGAAGTACTAACAGCTACAGGTGTTGCTACAGCATTCATCAAGACCCCCTCAGAATGTCTACGAGTGTGTGATGGCTGCTCAAACCTATTTAATGTTGGTTCACCAGTTTTCTTGATTATTCTTACTAAGCCTTCAAGTCTGGCAGCTCTCTCTCTGCTTGACACCAATCATTGTGAGCAAAGACATTTCACCCCTGCTCTTAAATCAGCATTCAATCCAAAATTTAAAAAAAAAAATTCAATCCAAAATATGTAATGATATTTAAGATATCTGTTTGGATCATTGATGGACATTCCACAATAGCCACAGAGTTAGTCAAAGCATGGGCTTTCTCATTTCATGTGACACCAGTGTGTCCTGGCACAAAAATGAAAGTAACAATCCTAATTATGAATTTCTGCACTGTCTCAAACAATTCACTATGCATGTATCCTAAATGTATCGTCTTTAATTTGTTCATAGTGTCACTAAATGTGCACGTATATGTGTAGTCCTGTGATCCATTTTTTCTGTTACCATTTGCCAGCTGCCCAAAGAGAATAATATCCTTTAGAAAACATTCATGTGGTATGTAGCATATATCACAGAGTCTGCCCTGCCCTGTGTACATGGATGTTTGACCAGTGTGCGTGAGCACTTGAGCATTTTCTAACCAACATAGTGCCACTGTCACATCCAGAACCTCCATTGTAAGGCTCTGGTAGTTGTCAAGTAAGCAACACTGGATGCCTCAACTATTTGGCCTTCTCAGTGTGCAAAGAAAACCCAAGCACAGCGGGTGTGGTAGACAAATAATCCATCCATTTATATCATCACAAGGAAATAAGAAAAGGAAATAATATTGCCAACACGTGGGGCTGGTCTGGTTCGCTAGATCAGTTCCGCGTCTAGCGTTCGTTGTCTCGGATGGCTGTGTGAGGTGCACCAAAATGGGATCTTCCCAGCCAACGTGAGTTAGCGAGGCAGGCGTTTCAAGAATGTAACTGCATCGTGCAGCCAGGGTCGTAGGTTTGAGCGGGCAAAAGAGCAAAATTTGTACGACCGTTCGACAAAGTCTCGATAAGCGCCCACTCTCTCTCGATGAGTAGTGGGCCTGCAGTCAGTAAGCTGGTATAGCTTTTTTTTCGGTTAGTCCTGCCGGCGTAGCTTGTAAGCTCGTCGGTAGGCGTCCAGTGGTTTTGCATGTATCACCTTGTACCGGGAGGGCGCGCTTTAGCGATGCTACTCTTGGCTTGCGTGTGCGTGAATAGTCCGTCTGTCCGATAGATATCTGGTTGATCCTGCCAGTAGTCATATGCTTGTCTCAAAGATTAAGCCATGCATGTCTAAGTTCACACTGTCTCACGGTGAAACCGCGAATGGCTCATTAAATCAGTCGAGGTTCCTTAGATGACACGATCCTACTTGGATAACTGTGGCAATTCTAGAGCTAATACATGCTTACCAAGCTCCGACCCTCGTGGAAAGAGCGCTTTTATTAGTTCAAAACCAATCATCGTTGCCCTTCGCGGGGCGCGGCGTTCCCACTGGTGACTCTGGATAACTTTGTGCTGATCGCATGGCCTTACGTGCCGGCGACGCATCTTTCAAATGTCTGCCCTATCAAATGTCAATGGTGCCGGCTCTGCAATTATGGAAGCCTCCTCGGATAGTGAGATAATGCCCATGGTCTGCCCCTGCCTTCCCTTGAGGGCCGACCGCGATATCGTTGATCGTTCTATCTTGACCAGC
>JACEFZ010024457.1:0-15000 GCA_014155875.1 Cepaea nemoralis | reverse complement strand
GTGTGACACTATGGAAGTAGGCGGTCCAAGGAAAAGAGTTTTTTATTTTTGGAACGGCTGGCTAAAGAAACGAAAGTTTCTAAAGGCAAAGCCCGTTTAGAAATGGCCAGAAAACTAAATGAACGAGCAAGACTCATACAGAAACGGAGAAAGCAGAGGGAACAGCTAAGAAAAAAGACAAAGGACTTGGAAACCACAGAAGCTCAATTAGAGCTGGTTGAGGAAGACATAAAAAAGCTGGAGTCTGTGGTAGAAGAAGGGACAGACGGTGAGGAGGAGTAAAAAAAATACACCTGCCTTCAGCTTTAATCTCTGGTGGCTGAAGGATTAGCTTTTTTTTGTTCAAGTATTAGCTGTTCCAACTCTTAAAAAAAAATATTTTTAAAAAAAATTAAAAAATAAAAACCCAAAAAACATGTTTTAACCGAGCTGTCAGTTTCGTAACTTTTATCGGTCAAGCTGCACACCTTGGAGAGGCCAGAAGACCCCCAGTTGATGGGGAGGCCGTCGCTACCTTACAGGTAGCCTGACGAGCCCTGCCAGGGCGAAACGGCCAGCGTTTGACTATATTCTTGCGTTCCTACACCAGCCTCGTGGCTGGGTGGGCTATACAACATGTGGGCTACCCAAAGACACGTGGAGTAAGCAACTTACAGGTTCCAAATTGCTGTTATATAGCTGGGGTGAGCACCCAACCTTGGAAAATACCCCATGGTTCGGCATTCCTCATCTCTCCCCGCAAAAGCCCAACTTTTTGGGGTTCACATGGCGGGAAAAGTTTTCAAAAGGTAAACATTTTACACCTGATTTTGCATAAATGAGACCTGCTAAATCTAAATATCACATTTATTTGTCTGTAGCATATCTAGTTTTTGAGATACAAGCATTTGTGTATTTAATTAATGTTATTAACAGTATTTTTTATATAAGGTTCTGGAAAAAAAAACTTTTGCTATCTAGTCCCTTACAAAATTTGGAATTCTAATGGTTTGGAGGTCGATCTCCGTGGCTAAGGGCTTGCGGACATGATTCCTGAGCCCGCTTACCCACGTTCGAAACACAGCTGCGATCGATTTGGCAGCAGACCTCGTCACAATGAGTTTTAATGTGTCAGTATGGGAGTTGGTCATTCAGAAAGCAATGGCAAACTGCTGAACGTAAACTTGCCAAAACATCAACAACAGCAGTAAAATGCTGGTGTTGACAGCGATGTTCTGTAAATAAGATATGCAGAAAAAATTGTTTGGAGAGAGCCCAAGAACCACTATGATGACTGTTAGTTCTGTGTTGTCAATATTAAGGGAATTAATGGGGGGGGGGGGGGGGGGGGAAATGGATTAATATCCAGATTAGATTCTGCTAGATGACCTGTTCAGCATTCAGAATGGAAAACAAAATTAACTGTGAAAGTTCGTCATCATGTTGAATTATGCTTGCACTAATGGGCCACACTTGTGCCCTTAAATTTGCTATGCCTAAAACAATTAGGCTGAAGAATATTTAAATAATTAAATGTAAAAGAATAATAATTATAACTAAATATAAAATAGTTGTAATAACATTGAGCCGGGAGTGCAGGGAGTGGCCAGCAGGGGCCACGGAACTGGAAATTCAGCAACTAATTCAGGAAAATTCTCGCCCGGGTGATGTGATTATCTACACGGATGGGTCAGTGTTGAGAGGTAGGAGAAGTGCCTGGGGGTTCAAGGCAAAAACTAATGGTCGGCGTTTGGTGCAGGAGAGCCTGGCGTATGATGACACTACATCTAGCTTAAGAATGGAGGTGGAGGCGGTCAGTGCAGCTTTCCGTTGGATAGAAAACATGAGACATACACACATTGTGATTGTAACTGACTCAGAAAGCATGCTGAGAAGGGTGAGAACAGGTAGGCTTCGTGCAGAGTGGCTTGCTTCGCTTCGGAGGTCACGGGTAGTAAGCATCACCTGGATCTTTTCTCCTGGGCATGCCGGTGTGCTGGGGAATGAACAGGCGGACAGATTGGCTGGCTCTGCAAAATTTGGTGGAGTATTGATGCATGACAGGGCAGACGTGGTTGCGGCCTTGTGGGAGCACGTGTACACCTCGGAGGAGCAGATGGAGCACCATTGTCTGGTAAGAATGAGACAACGAGGTGTGACGAGGGGATCTGGCCGACGCTCGGCGCTCGGAGGAAAGGCGAGACGGACATATAATCAGATTGCTACTGGAACTATTAGTGTTGGAACTCTTCGCTGGCTGCTGAGGATGGGGACGGAGCGCTTATGGGAATGTCCTGAATGCTGTGATGTCGGTTCCGAAATCAATCAATCAATCAATCAATATAAAATAGTGTACATATTGTTTTCAGTAGAAAACGGTCAAAACCTGCCTCGTGTTTTCCTGATATTTTCCATTTTAGTGTGACAATGATGCGCTTCAAAATATGATGTTTTAATTGTGTTTTATTGGTGTTATGGAGCAGTTCTAGTGATATTTGAAGAAAAGTGGTGTATTTATCATCATTCAGTAAATTTTATTTGATTATCATCAGTGATCAAGATGTAGTGCCTTGGTAAGTGGGAATTTCACATAAATGTCACCCGTCTTCATTTTTTTTTAACAACATCTGCTAATATTATTATTACATTTCTAACCTATAGTAATAGTAGCAATACCAACATGTTCCTTGTGCAATTGTCTTTAATTTGATATATAATACAATATTTCTGCTACCATTTTAACAATTTTTACATCATTATTGTGACACTCCCCTACTTTTCATTTTCTGTCACCAATTTTTTCTTGGGCAAAAACCACTTTTTGTGTGGCACTGAATCAGTTAAAGCTGGGAATTTTTGATGGACCTCAATTTTTTTTTTTTTTTTTTAATGTTGCATATCCCTTGCAGGGATGTTGCAGGCAACATCAGCATTTTTCAGCTGCTGTTGATGTACTAGGCTCAGTAGTATGCCATTGCTTTCTGAGCGACCAGCTCATATACTCCATAAGTTACCTGACTCAGAGCGAACCGCTACCGATTCTCACACACGTCACGTTACTCAACGAGAATATACGGGATTACGGAGAAAGTTAATAAACAATCCAAATTGTATTGATTCGATGAACATAACAGTCCACAGCCTGGCCATGATTTGTTTTAGTTGTGCAAAACTTTCTGGGTAACTTTGAAGCAGACAATTATTCTGAATTAGTTGAAAATATGCTGTCGGGTTTTTGTAAGCTTGGATGCAACATGAGCATAAAATTGCACTACCTCCATACCATATTTATTTACATTTCTTTCTTGAGAATCTTGGCGAATTTAGTGAGGAGCAAGGTAAAAGATTTTTACCAAGATGTAAAAACAATGGAAGAGAAATACCAGGGATTTTGGGATGCCTACAAGATGGCAGATTAATGTTGGACTTTTAAGCATGAATATCCGGGCATATCACATTCCAGGAAGTCCTTTGTGTGTTGATTATAGATAAAACAAAATGCTAGTGATAAAGTTTTAATACTTTTTTTGGTGTTTTATATACTATGCATGCAGATTACAGTCAAAATGCCACTAATGGCACCTAAATCTAGCCTTGTACATAACAACTGCCCTACTAAGAAGGTCATTCTTAGTTGTCTCAAAAACTAGAGCTACAGAAAAAATCTGACTACATGTTTGGAATTAGCAACACAAAATTACCCAAGAACAGCTATAAAATCTAAGGCACCAAAATGTGTGTAGACCAGTGTAATCCCAGGGAAACCCTTGAATTATTCTCGGAAGGCAAACAAAAATCATTGGACTCCTTTCTCAGAGTTTGGTGAACTTTGTCTTCCCATCATCCTGTGGTGTGCCATACTCTGAAATGTACTATCTTTTTTCATCCTTTAGGTACCTAGGTTGCTAATGTCTTTACTTTTCAGGAGGGCTGATTTGGAAAGGAGGATGAAGTACTATCACTGTCACGAATCTAAATAGGATTCTTATTGAAAGCCTTGATTATTTCTCGGAATCTTTCTTAGGAAAACAATCTAGCAGTCAAGATGGATATGTTCTGCTTGTGGCAGATCGTCTGTGATCTGTTCTATTAGATCTGAAGGAGGAATTAAAGGTGAGGAGAGCGGCAGCGGATAGGTGTAGATAAACAGTGGGATATGGCTGAGATTATTCACTGGGTTCTCTTTTTGTCTCTTCTCCAGATTCCCCCTTTATTGTTTGTTATATCAGTTTATATTTCAATCACAGACTGCAGTGGAACACTGAAAGTGAAAACATCCTTGTGCCACAGCCGGCTGGCTTTAGGCAATGTTGCTCTATGCAAGATCAGACAACCTACCTCTCTCAAGAAATTGAGGATGCATTCCAAGAGAAGAAACTGGTGCGTGCGGCATGGACAGATCTAAAAAAACGCCTTTGACAATGTCTGGAAAGAAGGTCTGATGAAGAAACTGAGAAACTATAAAGTCAATGGATAATGTACAAATGGATAAAAGCATACTTGCTCAACAGAAGAACCTGAATACAGATATACAGACTCAAGAGCAAGAAAGTACTACAGCATCAAGGTGTTCCCCAGGGCGGAGTCTTGTCCCCCACACTTTTTCTCATCTCCATCAATGACTTTGTTGCTAAACTTTAACATGGAATTAAAGCGGCAATGTATGCTGATGACCTGGTTCTATGGAACAAAAATGAACATGCACATGTTTTTACCTCTCACCATTGTTAGGTATACACCTGGGTATGGTTATGTTTAAAAAAAGAATGAAAGACTACAATTCTGCTGGAAGCCTCATGGGGGGGGGGGGGGGTGTCTCTAATTATAGCAAATTGTCATCTCAACCAACAAGGGGTGGAGCCTTAGCAAACATAGTTTGGGGGAGCGTTCTGCCCAGCGTAGAACATCTGGTGGTCCTACTGCATGAACAGGCGTCCTACTGGATGAACAAGGCCTTGTGAGGAGATCTCAAGCCACAGCCCCGCAGACGGTCCCTTCGTGGCACCTCTGGTTAAACAATGGATCCTTAATTTTACAAAATGCAACAAACATAGACCTGACATTGATGCTTGGGTATGTGTGACATATTGGGTGTTGGAAGCAGTACCCACTCTGACTTACCCCACAATGAAGTAAAGCTATGAGGATGGGACTGATTTCATTTGGAGGGGATGGGTTCTTGGAAGCCAAAGTGACCCATAATAGCTCTTGAAATCTAGGGGTTTCCCCAGGAATGTTACTTTTTTCCCTCCAAAATCTTCCTTCCCGAAAAGAGAAACTTAGTTAGCTCGAGAGTCCCCCACCTATGATCATTTTCCCTTTTAGGTGAAATGGTCACAGGAATTAATAAAATGTAAAGTTCCCTTTTCTGAGTAACCTGGAACCTGGGAGATTACAATAGGTCAGAATTTAGCTGTCTATTAGTGTTTACCCAGTCACCTGTAGTTCCAGATACTACCTTTATGTGAAGTAGTTTCACTAACTAAACACATAGATAATAAAATGTTTTGCTACACCACAATGGACTTGACAGAAGAATGCAGAAACAGTTAATTTGGTTTATTAATCAAAATAAAAAAACCTGTGGAAGTAAACCAGTGATGCATTATGACATATGAACAAAACCCATTTGTTTCCAGAATAATGTTCTAAGACACAATGGAGATTAGAACTCCTGAAAGATCTCATGGCAGTTCTGGCATTTCATCACTGGACCATCCTTCTGATTTCCTAACAAAGTCTCTGCACTACATAAATGTTCTGTTTGTGAAATTTCCATGAATCTGTAAGTGATTGGAATAAACAAATCTACTCATATCCCGGAGAACTTTCTGGAATGAATACTTTATGATAACATTTCGTATGAAATTGTCTATCAGACTTCAGCTTTAAATTAGTAATTTGCAAGTCTCTTGTGTATTATAAAATTGATCCAAATGATCTTAGAAAGTCTCCCAAATCACTTATGTTGTCACTTCTCCAGGAAGCAAAGCTCAATGAAGACTTTTGATCAGATCAACTCCTGACAACAGATCTTACTGAGCAGCTCATGATTTGCAGTCCCATGGTACATTATTGGACAATGATCTGCAACTCTGGATCATGACAATCTGCGAACACCGCCATCCTCACCTGACTCAGAAATAAACAAACTCAGGCATAATTTCGTCTGAAGCTTTCCTTCTGAATCAGGATGAGGGACATACAGAGACCTAAACCACATCTAGATGCTTTGCCGGTCGCTCTGCAAGTGCCGAAATTTAGCGTCGCTGGACCCAAAATATTTCGCGGGCGACGCGATTATTCTAGGTTAACCAATGGACAGAACGGGCTTAGACCACATGATCTGTCCATCATTGGGTGTCACAGCTATTAATACTGTTGACGCCACATTCCTAGCATTCCAATTCTCCCTAGTGCAAACCCTTAGTGAGAAGTGTGTTTTGAAATTGTGATGTGCAGCAGTGAACAAGACGGAGTGCGCAATCATGCGACAGTATGTTAGCCAAACATAGGCTGGAGGCTTTAAACTGGAAAGCAGGCCTTCCTATCCCCCCTTGCTGACCTCAAATCCCCATTATGCATCTACTTATGTTTCTGTTCACAGCATTAAATTTACAATGTTTTTTTTTCTATGTGAATGTGACATGCAAAATATATAATTGATATGCGAAAGATGAGTGGTAGGAAGGTTCGAAAGTAAGATGGGCCTGCGTGCCCAGTTTGTTACCCCTTGAAAATAAAGTTTGTTTGTTAGTTATTTTGTCGATAACTTTCCACTCCATTATGGTTTTCAGTACATCATTTTGTCACTTCATGTAAACAAAGTGCCTTATTTTTCTCAACTGTTTTTTCAGTACTTCAATTTTAATTCACCGCAACAAAGAAGAATCCCTTCGAGCCTCATTTGCATCGGTCCGGCAATCATTTTCCGGTTTAGTGTTCGGTGGACTGCTAGACCGATCGATGGATGTTTTTTTAGTTTTGGGCCCGTAGGGCCCTCACTGTCGTCGACAGTGAGGGGCCCTATGGGACCAAAAAGGTGAGGGCCCTACGGGCCCAAAAACTTTAAACATCCATCGATCGGTCTAGCAGTCCACCGAACACTAAACCGGAAAATGATTGCCGGACCGATGCAAATGAGGTTCGAAGGGATTCTTCTTTGTTTGCAGTTCTTTGCGGTGAATTAAAATTGAAGTACCGTTTTTTCTTCCTTCACAACTGTTTTTAATTATTTCTCAATAGCTTTGTTTTTACTTCTTTCTAAACTGTTTTTTCTTGTTTCTCAACTGTTTTAACTTATGCAGCATCTTTGTTTATATTTAGTTGTTCTTTTTCTTCTATCTTTCACCTCTTGGGGGAGTTTAGTCTCTCAACCAAGTGATTTATATTATTCTCATGTTTCATAAACAAAGAGGAAGAGTGCTGGTTGCCTCACTTGATTATTTCTTGACCTAGAATTTGTGAATGTTAGTTAGTTAGTTAGTCGACAGATCATCCTCGTTGCACATCGAACCATTCAGTCCATAAGTGCTCGGATCCCCTCCTCAGCAAATCCCGCAGCGTGTAGCGGCTAACGACGCCAGTTCTGTGTTGGTTTATCAATCTTCTTTGGCTTCCTGCGTAGTGTTCTTGTTTGGCCACCCCTCTTTTAATTTGCTGCTCCCGCAGTCTGGCCATTGTTGTAGATTCACAGTCATCACTTGGTTCTCGCAAAAGTCTCACTTCTCGTAGAGCATTCAGAATGTCAGCCTGGTCCATGGCGCGTCCGCCCTCCACAGTAGCCTCACCTGCGAGCTTGTCAGCCCGCTCATTTCCTTGTACTCCCGCATGACCTGGCACGAAGATGAAACTAATCTTTGCCAGCCGAGACCGCTTCAGAGGCAGCAACCACTCTCTTCGGATCGACCCCTCCTCTATCCTCTTGATCATGTTCATTGAGTCGCTAAGGAAACAAGCCCTAGTGAATGTCTGTGTCTCGAGCCATGTTATTGCTTTACTTACTGCCATGACTTCCATGGTCAGGCTACTTGTGGTTTCAGTGAAAGCACCAGAGTCCTCCTTCACAATTCTCCCTCCGGCCCGAGCTGTAAAGGCCCATGAGCTTCTCACATGTCGGACGACCGACCCATCTGTGTAGATGACCGCGTCACCGTCTAGCGAATTCTCGAAAATCAACGCTTGTACTTCAGCCTCAACAGCAGCCGGATTTTCTTGTCTGCATTTTCTATCTAGTTGGATGCAAACTGAAAAGGATGTGCAGAAGTCTGTTGGCACTTGCACCCACTCCTCGCCAGGTTCTAAGTCCTCAAGTGAACACACCTGTTGAAGAATGTCTTCGGCTTGACCCATCCACGACCGTCCTCTTTTTAACCTGCTGCCCTTCACCTTCCTAATTTCACTATGCAGTGGATGTTGTGTGTTTGCGTTAATTCTGAGGTAGGCGCGTGCCCTGCAAACTTGTATTCTCTCTTCAATGGTTGGAAAATCAAGAAGGTAGCGCATCGCCCTGCATGCTGTATCTCTTGTACATCCAAGAATAATGCGCATTGCTTCATTCTGTATCCTTTCCATCCTTTCTATCTGCTTATGGCTGAGAGTCAGGATTGCCATTGCATACTCCAAAACAGACATGACCAGCCCCTCGTACAGAAGACATAGATGGCGCTGCTCACAGTTTGCTGCCGCCATCACCCGCATCGCTGCCAAACCCCGCTTGGCCTTTGTTATCACCTGGTCTATGTGCACATTATAAGCAAGGCTTCGATCAAACCGTATTCCCAGGTAATTCATTGCCTGCTTTCTTTCCACCGTCTCTGAACACAGCATTACAGTTGGTGTTGGATTGTTGACAATATGATTATTCAACGAGAACCAAGTCACTGTTGCCTTTGTTGGGTTGACCATTGCCCCAGCTTCATCACACCAAGTACTTATGCGATTGAGTTCGGTTTGTAGTTCCACAGCAACCTCCTCTCTATCCTTACCCTGACGATACACTAAAACATCATTGGCATACGACAATGTCCTGCCAGGTCCAGTGATCTGCTCACTGGTGATTCTCACTGTGTAGGCGTTGAACAGTACCGGAGATAATGGCTGATCCCTGTGGTAGGCCAGGATATATTGTTGTTGGTTCCGAAGTCCAACTGCCACATCTAAAAACTACTTTCCGTTGGTAGAGGGCTGCAGCGATCCAACTAAGGAGGAATGGACTTACGTTTAGTTCAAGAAGCTGAAACATTAAAAAATCCAGTGGTACTCTGTTGTATGCGTCCTCAAGATCAATCGCTGCAGCAACGGTTTCAGTGCCTGCGTGGAAACCTTCATAGACATCCTGGGCAAAGACTGCTGCATTGGTCCAGGTTTCTCTTTTTGGACGGTACCCACCCAGGGTAGGTGGGAAAACACCTTGCCTCTCTAGTTGGCTTGATATTTTCCTGGCAATTACCTTCTCCAGCAGCTTGCCTATTGTATTCTGCATGGTTATAATTCGATATCCCTGAATTTTTTTGTGGTCTTTGTCAGGCTTCGGCAAGGGAATCAGATAGCTGTGTAACCATTCCTCCTTGATGCTAGCACTCCCTATACTGTTGTTGTACATGTCTGCTAATTTCTCTAGCTCATTGTCGGTACACCTATTTATGTCGTCGTATCTTATGCCATCAGGACCTGGAGCACTGTTTTTTGATCGTCGAAGCACAGCCTTGATTTCTTTCACTGTCACTGTGTCTTCCTCCGAAGTGTTCTGGGCCTTGCATCTGTCTGAGGTGACCTCCTTGGCCAGATTTCGGCCTCCCATGTCTGTCTGGTTGCCCTGCTCAAGGTAGCGTTCAAAGAGGGCTTTGCCCTTGTCCTCGTCAGTCCTCTGCCAGGTGAGGTCAGCACCTTGGAAGTCTGAAATGCTCTTATTCTTGACTACACCACTCATGCTTTTATGTAGTTGCCAGAACAATTTCAGTGACTTTGTGATTTGTGAATGCCTAACACGTAACCCTTTACCGGGCAAAGCGTCCGAGAACGTTTCTACCCCGAACAGGCAATCCGCCCAAAAGTGCCAGTGACTATTATGCATTGTAAAAACGCGATCTCTTGACTTTCCGATACTTCCGATTGTCTACTTTCGGTTTCACCGATAGCTTGACAATTTGGCCGCCATTCGCAAGCGTGTACTTTGAATTTGAACGGATTTTTAAAATAGTTTTTGTGGGTTTTACGCTTTGTATTTTAAAATGGATTTCGACGATTCTTCAAGTGATAGCAGAGATTTTGCTGGGTTTAATTTAAGTGACATTGAAAGGCACGAAGTTGACTATTAATCGGAGCTAGATATCAGTGATCAGTGTTACTTTGCGTTAGCAGTCACGAGTCGGACTTTAAAGAAAGTGATTATGATTCAGAAAATTTGTTTGTAATTTGCCGTATAGATGACTGACAGTCACAAACAATATGTTATATTTTGTAAATATTTGTGTTCATGTGTGGATTAGCGGCATCATTCACATGAGTAAAATATTCTGCATTCTTTTCCTTCATTTCGCTGTTTGTTTAACTAAAATCTGTTGACTAACAACTTATATGTGATATTTTCACTAACGTAACCCAAAATTTTACCGAACCTCAAAATTCTTCATGCCCGTTCAGGGCTACAAAATAGACAAACGTCTGCCCAGTAAAGGGTTAAGGCATCAAAAGTAGTATGTGCTGTAGTACTTTACCATCTTTCCTTACTGATCTAAAGAATTCTTGTCATTGCCATAAGACGTACAAGGAATATGATAAATATGCTGGCCTCATAGTTTTAGACCAGTCAGCACTCAACAGGCAATATGGTCAACCTCCCGCCTTCTTCGCTGATGAAAACCACAAAATTGTTTAAAGAATGCCTGACTATATTCTCACCTTTCTTTAGTGATGGAAATTTGTACAGCTTGACCATCCCAAAATCATCTCCAGTGACAACAACTCCTGCTTCAAAGTTTGCATCAGCAGCATTCACATCGTTGGTGTCTGTATACTTGCCCCAGATCCCGTTAACCTCTGGTCCCAGAACTCCTGTGAATGTAGCCCAATGGATGGCTGTCAGCTCCTCGTCACTGGTGACCTGTTTAAAATCTGGGCAGATATAAAGAAGCATAAATTTATGAAAGAATGTTGTGGTTACTGTATCAAAGTACGGTTGTTTAGCTTCAACACTGTTTAAAACCTGGGCAGATATAAAGAAGCAGGAATTTATGAGAGAATGTTGTGGTTACTGTGTCAATGCAATATTTTAGCTTCAACATTGTTTGTTTGTTTAAATAAAATCTGTACAGATATTAAAAAAGAGCAAAGATTTATAAAAGAATGGTGTGGCTACAGTGTCAATGTACAATCTTTTAGCTTCAACATTGTTTGTTTGTTTAAATAAAATCTGGACAAATATTAAAAAAGAGCAAAGATTTATAAAAGAATGGTGTGGCTACAGTGTCAATGTACAATCTTTTAGCTTCAAAGTTGTTTGTTTTTGAAGGATCGCTTTCACTGCCAGCTCTGTGGCAAAGGGGTTATGGACACAATTCATAATTCCGCATACTGGATTCGAAACACAGCTGCAGGCAGTTTGGCAGCAGACTGCCTTGCATTGGTTTTCATACAAAGGTATGAGTGCTGGTCATTAAGAAAGTAATGGCAAACTACTGAATGTAAACTTGCCAAGAAATCACAGTAAAAAAATGCTGGGGTTGCCTGTGACTCCTGTAAAGGATATAAAACTAATTTTGTGTTTTCACTGCACACGGATAACTCCACAGGTGGTTCAGTTTCCTGTCATAGATCACATGAGAACTTTGTGTTTATGGCAGATTCACAGATGTGTGTCTATGCCAGATTCACAAATGTGTGTCTATGCCAGATTCACAAATGTGTGTCTATATCAGATTCACAATTGTGTGTCTATGTCAGATTCACAAATGTGTGTCTATATCAGATTCACAAATGTATGTCTATGTCAGATTCCCAATTGTGTGTCTATATCAGATTCACAGATATGTGTCTATGCCAGATTCACAAATGTGTGTCTATGCCAGATTCACAAATGTGTGTCTATGCCAGATTCACAAATGTGTGTCTATGCCAGATTCACAAATGTGTGTCTATGCCAGATTCACAGATGTGTGTCTATATCAGATTCATAAATGTGTGTCTATGCCAGATTCACAAATGTGTGTCTATATCAGATTCACAAATGTGTGTCTATGCCAGATTCACAAATGTGTGTCTATGCCAGATTCACAAATGTGTGTCTATGCCAGATTCACAAATGTGTGTCTATGCCAGATTCCCAGATTCACAAATGTGTCTATGGCAGATTCACAAATGTGTGTCTATGCCAGATTCCCAGATTCCCAAATGTGTGTCTATGGCAGATTCACAAATGTGTGTCTATGCCAGATTCCCAGATTCACAAATGTGTGTCTATGCCAGATTCCCAGATTCACAAATGTGTGTCTATGCCAGATTCCCAGATTCACAAATGTGTGTCTATGGCAGATTCACAAATGTGTGTCTATGCCAGATTCCCAGATTCCCAAATGTGTGTCTATGCCAGATTCACAAATGTGTGTCTATGCCAGATTCACAGATGTGTGTCTATATCAGATTCACAAATATGTGTCTATGCCAGATTCACAAATGTGTGTCTATATCAGATTCACAAATGTGTGTCTATGCCAGATTCACAAATGTGTGTCTATGCCAGATTCACAAATGTGTGTCTATGCCAGATTCACAAATGTGTGTCTATATCAGATTCACAAATGTGTGTCTATGCCAGATTCACAAATGTGTGTCTATATCAGATTCACAAATGTGTGTCTATGCCAGATTCACAAATGTGTGTCTATGCCAGATTCACAAATGTGTGTCTATGCCAGATTCCCAGATTCACAAATGTGTGTCTATGCCAGATTCCCAGATTCACAAATGTGTGTCTATGGCAGATGCAATGAACATTCTTTTTTTCGGTCATCATGTAGCAGGTCCCTCACAGAATGTCGCTCTCGTCACAGCCGGTCAAACAAGAATTCCGATCCTCTGAGAGTTCTTCCCCTTCCTGCATTCCCATGCCTATTCTTAGTCCTCGATATTCTATGAATTGGTCTGTTACAGTTAAGTTCAAAAGTCCAAGTTTCTTTTGTGGATGGGTTGTCTACTTTTGGAGAACTTTGTGACAACTGGCAAGATCTAGGGGAAGTGAACAAGGGGAAGGCAGAGAAATAAATACCTGGATGGCTTGGCCGCATGGCATGGTCGAGACAGGAACACTGAGCTGATTCACAACTCTGGTGATCAAGTGAGATGGTGAAACATGATCGCTCATGCTTATCAGCAAGGCACATGATGATGATGCCTAATTTTTTAAATTTAACATGAGAGCAGTATATATAGACTGCTCTTTTCAATTTTCTGTTGTGGATGGATTTTTAACATGCATACAGGACATCTTAGTGTTTCATCCTTATCCAAGAAAGCTAGATATTGAATCTACTACTCCAGCATGAGGGAAAGTATACCATTCCTTTCTCATTGTGTAGAAATTAACAAGTCCACTATGAATCGTACCAGCACACCTGTAACCCTCACCTCCAGCTGTAACATTAAAAGTCCAGAATGAAATGGTTTAATTAATATAATTTCAATATTTATCTGTGCATTTTGATTATACAATTAAAAATAACGTACAATAATAACCTTACAAACCTTTTAGAACAAAATTTTAAGACGCATCTTTGGACCCATTAGGGATACACAAAGTGGAGAGTGGAAAAGAAGAAGTAACAAAGACATTTATGATCTGTTTAAGTCCCCGCTAATCACTGGTATCATGAAGGCTAATAGACAACAATGGCTGGGGCATATAGAAAGAATGGAAGATAATAGGGAAACAAAACTCGCTTACACTCAGGAAATAAATGAGCGTAGACCCCGAGGTAGACCAAGAAGACGGTGGAGAGATAATACATGTACAGACCTACAAGCACTTGGAATCAACGACTGGCAAGAGAAGGTCCACCAGAGAGACGAATGGAGACAGATTGTATTTGCAGCAAAGAACCTCAATGGCTCGGAAAGCTGAAGAAGAAGAAGAAGAAGTACAATAATAATGAAATTAAGAATAATGTCACCATCACCATCATATGCCACTGTAATCAAATGCCTTTACGCACTCAAGGACAACCCATACATAAAACAGCTGGCTCACTAGAACGCACTAACCCTGTATGCCCTGAGCATACTTTACAAGTTCCAAGGTCCAGCATCCAAGGGTGAAGACTCGTTATTGAATCATATTTCATGGGGCTATTCAGCTCTTCCAGTGTGCGGCCGCTGTAAAGACTACACTCACTTACAAAACCCCCTGACACACAGTCCACCTAGCTGCTGTTTCATTCCATGACAAACTCACAACTGGAGGTCAGCAGGCTTGAATGGATCAGAGCGCTCACTCTTAAACTTCCAGTGTACTGATACTGAGGCAGCAGGTTAACCTTTACCCCGGCCAATTGTACTAAGATGTTCATGTCTCATCATTGACTTAGGGACGTAAATTAAAAGTACCTCGGAAGTCAGAGTGGGTTGGCCTGATTGCGAGGGATACTGGTAACAGGGAAAGCTAACCCACAAACAACAATCATTCCAGTGCACTAGAAATAGCAGGACATGTATGGATCACGTTTAATTTCAAAGCGAGCGAACGCCAAAAACAAAAGAAAATGTAAAAGCACTCACAAGCCAATGATATTCTAAACACATCTAACTCCAAGACTGACATACAGTACTAAGTAGCGTCATCACTAACATGGCACTATCAACAGATCTATCAACTTGGCCATCCTTACTCTGTCTTACTATCATTATGGTAGATTGTTTAACAACACGGCACATCTTGTACTAATTCATTAGCATTATATAACTTTAATCATAAATAAGCTAAGTTATCTGACTTTGCACATATTTAGTTTTATCACAAAAATATTACAT